>JAKWJA010002500.1:23210038-23227538 GCA_027704765.1 Solanum habrochaites
TCCCACACCCTCATTTTTTTTTCTTTATTTTCTACTATCTCCATCACCTATCAAGCGTTGTGGTTCGACCCCACATCACCTCCCCCATTTTTGTAATTTTTTGCCTCTTTCATTTCTTCACATTGAGCCTTACCCCCGACCATTTTGAATTCCCCTTACCTCAATCCTCATTTTTATTATTGGAATTTTTAATATGCTTTTCATATGGGTGAGGTCTTTGGGTTTCAAATCCCTAATGACCTCTCATACTTTAAAAAAAATTAAATTTCGTTCCATTTTTTTTCCATCAGTTATATGTTAATGATTCTTAGGTAATTCGCTGGATATTTCGTAACATTATTATATTCATATTTTTTCCAAGTAATTTATACAACAAAACACAAGGCGTTAACATGCATATTCATGCTCCAAAATATGCCCACGAACACGGCTACACACACATTGGCACACATTTTCATATCACAATAACATACCATACATGAACATAAGCATCACGAAAACATATTAATAAATCCATTTATTTTCTACCAGCAAACATAATCCCAACCAAAAAATACAACATCGATGGGAATCTAGTTCTCAGGGAAATGCAAAGGGGAACATTCCTAGTTTTCGGATTAGAATTCAACTGAATCTTAGGGGTCTCTTGGGAAAGGGACCAAGAGGAAGAAAACCCGTGCCTTTTTTCGTCGTTTAACACCTTTAAAATATGATCTCAATTGCTTCAAACTCCCACAAAAAACAAATGCTTCTCCAACAAAAGTCACGCAAACCGTTTGAAAAATGCTTTCACTTTTCCTTTTTAGTTTTTTTTTTTTTTTTGAGTTTTTGTGTGCAAGTTCTTCAAGTGTTGAACTTTGATTTTTTTTTGGTTCCTTTTGCTGATGATGGACGTGATAATGAGAGTGAGAGACGTGAGAATGGCAGTGTAGAGAGATGAGAGTAAATTTTGTTATTTAATTATGTTATTATTAATTTTTTAAAAAAAACTGACTTTCCCTTACTTAAATCAGAAAGTTAAATACAAATTAATTTAACTTAATCATTAAATACCAATTAATTTAGTTAAATAATTGCTTCTACTAAGGATCGAACCCGGGTGAAGACTAACTCGCGAAAAATGAGTCAATTCGAGGTCAACCCTACCCTAATTGTCTACTCCTTATATTAATTAATTACTAAATATTTAGGGTAATTACAATACTACTCTTAGCTTGGGAAACACATTTTACCCTTAGACCCTCCAAACTTTAAGATACGCCCTTTCAGTCCTGGTTTTAAGACTCATCTCGGGTGAATCTTTAATATTCGGTCGGGTGGCCCTACATGGTTTGTACACCAACCTTTCCTAGCTAAACTAACTCACTCAGTTGGTTGTCTTGGCTGATGCATAGGTTTAGAATTTTGGTTCCACGCGCATCAATCCGTGTGAACCCAACCTAATCTAGGCATTCTAGGTACGTTAAGCATTACTTAGCATAGTCAATTTTGGGTTGTTACAAACTTTCTTTTGAGGAGGAACTCTATTGCCATGGGGAGGATATATCACATTATCAATATCTTCTTTCACACTTATAGAGAATTTCCTTCTTGTCTTCATAGCCTATAACCACAAGAAAGGGATTAGATGCTAAAGGACATATAGTGTCAAGACACTAGAGACACGACATAGGATTACTAAGAAAGAGAATTTTCCTAATCATCACATAGCCTCTCACTCAATATTGCGACACGCTTCACAACCATTAACAAGGCACTATATAAATGTTGTTTAGTGAGACATCAACCTTATGTTATTTAACCACATTCTCTAATAACAAGTGTGTCATATCCAGAAGCACCCCCAAGATGTAACCGACGTCGGCGTCCTCGAAGAGGACTTCAACAATCCTTAACATTCGTCATAACACATCATAGGTTAAAAATTCATAAAATTTTAAAATTTTACATATACTAAGTGAAGTATACTTAGACTTCTCTTTTAGTAATTGATTAACATACATAAGATAGTCTAATAAAACTGTCTCACATAAAAAATGTAACACTTTGAAAATCCAAGACGTTCTCTAGATCCTAACATAAGTGCCATAAGGTTTAGACAGTGTTTTAAGGTCCATTTTAGTGAATATAAGTCATTTAGGCAGTCTAGAAACCAAATGTCAAAGAACGTCCATGACGTTAGGAAACTAGTTCAATGAGGTGCTAGGGTACCTTAGCCTATTTGACGAGCTTTTAGGAGTCGGGAAATGATGAAAATTGGTGAAAGGGTTTATATAATGTTTTTTAGTTGATTCATAGTAAAAACATCCGGTCACGACTTTCCAAGGACCAACCAAGTTCCCTGGAGGAGGACCCTTGCAAATTGGCAAAAAGTTGCCAAGAGGTAGTGTCCATCAATGGATTGCAGGCAACGATCCGTTGGTTAATCGATAGGGAGTCGATGCCTCCATTAATGAAAACTTATAAAAAAATTTGGGAATTCAATTTGGTAAATCTCTGATCAAAACAACGGATGTGTAACACGGAGGCCACAGTGCCCGTCGACTAACCTACGGCCCGTCAGTCGGGGTTTCGTAGGTCAGGTTTGTGTTTGAATGTGTTTTTTTTATTAATTCATTTAATTATTTAAAAGTTTATTAGATAATTAAGGGTTGAGAGAGTTCATTTAAGTTAATTAAGGGCTTCTATATAAAGACTTAGCCTAATTAAACTAGACCTAAGCTCATAATTCACGAACCCGAAACTATCTTCCTTCTCTCTTCTTTCTCTCTCTAGTGAAGAACTCCATGATAGACCAAGCTAGGGGACGGTTTAATGCATGAAAAGAGTCAATTTTAACCATCAATCTTCATCAACTAGTAAAGTATGGGATTATTTCACCTTTGAGACCTCTTTCATTAAAGGGTTTCATCAAATTGATTTCAAAAGTTTGTTTTAAAGTGAGTTCATCCAATCTCAAAATTGATGTGCTGAATTTATTTGATTATCATTTATTTTGTATATTGTGAATAGATTAACATGTATTCTAACTTAATTATAATATATTTTCATGGTTTGGTCTAAGTTTGTAGAAGATGACCTTTACCCTTTAACCATAGGTTGTGATCTTGATATGAATTATATTGTATTGGTTCAATTGAATTGTTATTGGTTGAATTACTATTTGATGATGTTGTAATATCGTTATGACAAAATTAGGATGAATTATAGTCTAATCATGCTAGTTCTTGAGAAGTTGATCTAGTTATGACTGTAATGTTTGTAAGGACCTAAGTAATCTTAATATTAAACTCTGAACTAGTGATAATTATGTATATGGGCGTGATTCAATTGGACTTTGGTTCTGGATTTTGGTTATTGATGAAGTGATGATAGTATACCCTAATTGGTTGAGTTAAAGGATTGATGGTAAGACATTGATGAGAATATGAAGTAGACTAGTAAAGTCTTGTGATCCCTAGTCGCTTTTACTTCAAAAATATGGTTAAATTGTAATGTAAGTCCATGATGTTGTATTTAGTAATGCCTTGTTTAGGGTTGATAGGCGGGCATGATGTTGAATTGAAATGCCCTTGAATATGATTTGTGAGGTGTTGGCTTATGATGTAATGTTGTACAGGCTGGGTTAGTCAGACATTTAGCAATGTTTCTTATCCATGGATATGAAACTTGTTAAATGTGCGAACCTCACCAATATGAATTGTAATTAAAAGACAATAAATATGCAATTCTTATTGAGTTAAGATGATTATGATTTTTACACAAGGTTTATACCCTATGATCTACAAATAAGCTATGTTGATTAATACAGACATTTCAAAAGGGACTAGCATAGTGCCGAGTGAACTAGAGTGAGGAGTGTCCTTTCCCACATAGGTAAGTAAGATCACTAATGTAATATTGAGATTGGACACTACAATGCATGTAGCATAAAAAGGGTCCCAACTATATCTCCAAGTTCTTGAACTATGTTTCCCCCATTAGAATACTAGCTTGTGGATCCACGTAGTTGCTATGTTAATGTTTTGGTACTACCTTGGAAAGTAGTCTGCCTTATTTCGGTGTAGGGTTCCATGACACTGGATTCCACATTAGCTCATGTGGTCTATTTTGGTTAGGGAAAGATGTTCCCAAAAGGTACTCTAACTAGGATGACCTAAGGGGTTTAGCTTAGTCTCTACTTAAACATTGCACTAGTTTGCCTTGAAGGGATTCATATGAGGATGTCCTTATGTATGAATGTGCTTATAATTCTATATGACATGTATATGGTGAACATGCACATTGTTAATACTATATGTTGATTGGTGTCACTTATGAATATGTCTTTGTCTATATTGCTAAAGTATCATGCTATGTACTCTTAAATATTATGATATGTGAAATGGGATGTTGGTCATGATTCTTGTTGAGCTACTTGATTGATTAAAGTTATGGGGCTTTGATTGGTCGTTGCACTTGTTTACTTGATAGGGGTTGTAGGTAATTGTCTTGCTTTGGTCATGCTATAATGAACTCTTATTCATGCTTGTTGAGGTTATGACTTGATGGTTGAGTTTTTTTTACTACAAGTCTAATTTCATGATATGCATGTTGAGTTTACTAGTTGTGATGTATTTGGTCTTGTGATGTACATCTTTAGACTTAATGAATATGTCTTAATCCGTAGTATGGTCTTGTTAAATGTAAATAAGTCTTTTAAAAATAAATTGCTTACCCAATTTCTTACATTTCCCATACATTTTAGGCAAGGTTTCGGTCGTTGAAGGGCTTTTGGAGACGATATTGAATAAGACTTGGATTTCTTAATCATCCTAGTAGGGTAGGTCCTCACTTTCCGTAGGTGATGCCACTATCAATCCATGATGTTGTTTTTAGTATTAAGACTCTTATTTTTCTTTCTTTTTCTTTTGGATATTAAATTTTGTATTACCTATATGTGGTCTTGCTTCATTGATGTATGGGCTAGGATCTAATATTGATATAGCTTATCAGATGGTTATGAAGATCCGAAGACTAATTTTGAGACTAATTGTTATATATATTCTATATAGATATATGTATAAAAGTATAATATTGAAGTCATCTTCCTATAACGAGCAGGTTCTATGTAAACTTCCGCGTAGAAGTAATGAAAGTCTTAAGGTTTTTCCTCTAAATTTTGACCTTAATTTAAGTTTTATCTCGAGGCGAGTCCTGAGTCTAAAAAATGATGACGATGCCGATTATGTTTAGGGGTATTCCCGGATGTGACAAACTTGGTATAAGAGCATAAGATCTCTCAACCACGTTTATGTAGGTTCTTATTCATAATTGTGAAGCACGCCACACTTATGAATAGGAATCTATATGATGCTTAGTAAACTCTCACTTGCTTAGAGGTCCAATATCGTGCCTTTGGAGTGTTAACTCTATGTGCTTTTGCATTTACTCCTCTTATTGTGATTATAGGCAATGAATACTCTAACGAATACGACACGAAGATGTGAATTGTTACCAACCTTTGGCCAATCCTCCTTCTTTGACAGATGAGAACATAAGGGTCGCTCTCTTCCAAGTGGCACAAGTCATTACTACCCAAGCACAAGCCTCCACTACTCCATCCCAAGCCATGATGCCCCAATCTAATCAGGAGTTTGTACCCCAAGCACACCAATAAGTTGCTACCATGGCCTCCCGTCTAAGGATTTCACTAGGATGAATCCCTCTACTTTCTATGGGTCCAAGTTTGAATAAGACCCCCCAGAGTTAATCAATGAAATTTACAAGGTCCTCTACAGTATATGGTTGTCTACTAGTGAGAAGTCTGAGTTAGCCACTTATCAACTCAAGGATATTGCTCAAGTATGGTACGTTCAATAGAGGGACAGTATGCCTTTAAAAGGTGGACCCATGACTTGGGAAGTGTTCGAGAAGGATTTTCTTGATCGGTTCTTTCCTAAGGAGAAAACGGAAGCTAAATTATTGGAGTTCATCAACCTTCATCAAGGATGCATGAGTGTGCTTGAATAATCCTTGAAATTCACTAAATTGTCACACTAAATTTTTAAAATATGCTCCTTCTTTGGTTTTCGATCCTAGGGATTAAATGAGTCATTTTGTGACGGGGGTGTCAGATGATTTTAAAGAGGAGTGTCATTCGTCTATGCTATATGACAACATGAACATTTTTCGTCTCATGGTTCATGCTCAACATAAAAAAGAGGCAAGGGCTAAGAGGAAGAGTAGAGATTCCAAGAGGGCAAGAACGTTTGATGGTGGTTCTTCAAAGGGAAGGCTTGAGATACAACACAAGCCTAGGTTTAATAAAATGGTTTCTAATCAAGTTACTTGAAAGTTCTCTAAGGCAAGGGATGATAGGGTGTCCAACCCTAAGTCTAAGGGAAGGGATATTAGTTCACCAACCAAGAAGACAACTTGTGGAAAGTGTGGCAAGAAGCACTATGGTGATTGTCTTAAGGGAACGGATAATTGTTTTAGTTGTGGTAAAAGTGGTAACAAGTTTAGGGATTGCCCTAATGTGAGGGCTCAAGACAAGGTTAGTGTTCAGGTTCAAAAAGTGGTTCAAACGAAGTTCCGAAGAAGAATCGTTTCTATGCTCTCCGCTCTAAGGGTGAACAAGAGACCTCTCCTGACGTGGTGACCGGTATATTGAAAGTCTTCTCTATTGATGTATATGTCTTACTTCATCCCAATAATACCTAATCATTTTTTTCTCCTCTAGTATCTAATAATTTTGACATTTTTCCTGATATCTTGCATGAACCTTTTATAGTGTCTACCCCATAGGGTAAGTCGCTTGTTGCAAAAAGGGTGTATAGAAATTGTCTTATAATGTTGCCCAATAGAGTTTGTTATGTTGAACTAGTAGAACTTGATATTCTTGATTTTGATGTCATTTTGGGTATGGATTGGTTGCATGTTTGCTTTGCCTCTATAGATTGTAAAACAAGGGTCGTGAAGTTTAATTTTCCAAATGACCCATTTTAGAGTGGAAGGGGAAAATTCTATCCCTAGAGGTCGTATCATTTCTTGTTTGAAATAATGCAAAATGATCTATAAAGGGTGTTTATATAATATAGTAGAGTTCAAGATTTAGACTCCAAAATTCCTCCCATTGAGTCGGTCCCCGTAGTGAGGGAATTTCTGGAGGTCTTCCTAATTATATTCCCACTATTCCTCCCGAACGGGAAATTGGTTTTGGTATCGACTTGTTACCGGATACGATTCCCATTTCAATTCTTCCTTATTTGATGGCTCCAGCTGAATTGAAAGAGTTGAAGGCTCAACTCAAAGATTTACTAGACAAGGGCTTCATTAGACCTAGCATTTCTACATGAGGTGCTCCGGTATTGTTTATTAAGAAGAAGGATGGGTCCCTTAGAATAGCATTGATTATCGCCAACTCAATAAAGGCACTATTAAGAACAAGTATCCTCTCCCTCGGATTGACGACTTGTTCGATCGAATCCAATAATAAAGCTACTTTTCTAAGATTGACTTGAGATCGGGGTATCACCAACTTAGGGTGAGAGGCGAGGATATACCAAAGACGGCATTTCGGACAAAATATGATCACTATGAGTTCTTATAATATTCTTTGGTCTCACGAATGCCTCTGAGGCATTTATGGATCTTACGAATAGGGTGTTTCGAAGTTACCTAGATACATTTTTCATTGTCTTCATTGATGACATCTTGGAAAAATTCAACAAATGAGGGTGGTCACATGAACCATTTGAGGGTGGTATTACAAGTGCTTAAGGAAAATCAATTATTTGCAAAGTATAGAAAGTGCGAGTTTTGGTTAAGGTCAGTGGCATTTCTTGGTCATATCATATCTAGTGAGGGAGTTGAGGTTAATCCAAGGAAAACCAAGGCAGTAGAAAATCGTCCTAGACCATTGACTCCAACCGACATTAGGAGTTTCTTGGTTCTAAAGGGTTATTATCGGAGGTTTGTGGATGGTTTTGCATCCATTGCATCTCCTTTGACTACTTTGACCTAAAAGAGTAAGAAATTTGAATGGTCGGAGGCATGTGAGAGAAATTTCCAAATTTTGAAAGATAGGCTTACTTTCACTCCGGTGTTGACTTTACCGGAGGGTACAAAAGGTTCTGTTGTGTATTATGATGCATACCGAGTGGGTTTAGGGTGTGTGCTTATGCAACATAGGAAGGTGGTAGCCTATGATTCTAGGCAACTTAAGGTTCATGAGAGAAACTATCCAACTCATGATCTCGAATAAGCGGCAGTGGTATTTGCCTTGAAAAACTGGAGGAATTACTTGTATGGTGTTCATGTTGATGTGTATAACGACCACAAGAGTTCCAATATGTGTTTACTCAAAGGAGTTGAATATCCGACAAAGAAGATGGTTGGAATTGTTGAAGGATTTCGACATGAGTGTTCTCTATCACCCCGACAAGGCCAGTATGGTTGTGGATGCTCTAAGTCGGTTATCCATCGATAGTGTATCTCGTGTAGATTAAGCCAAGAAAGACCTACTAAAATATGTTTATAGGTTGGCTAGATTGGGTGTGAGGTTGGAAGATTCTCCAAATGGTGTTTTTGTGGTCCATCATAACTCTGAGTCATCTTTGGTAGTTGAGGTGAAGTCCGAACAACATCTTGATAAACCATTGATTGAGTTGAAGGAATCGGTTCTTGGTAAGCTTAATGAGTCATTCTCCTTAGGGAGGATGGTGTCTTGGGGTATCAAGGACGGTTGTGTGTTCCCAATGTAGATAGTTTGAGGAACCGTATCCTTAAGGAAGCCCATGGGTCCCTTTACTCCGTTCATCCAGGCTCGACAAAGATTCATAATGACCTTAGGGAAGTATTTTGGTGGGACGGTTTGAATAAGGACATAGCGGAGTTTGTTGCTAGATTTCCAAATTTCCAACAAGTGAAAGTCGAACACCAAAAGTCGTGTGGTTTACTTCAAGAGATCCAAGTTCCTACTTGGTAGTGGGAAGACATCAATTTTGTAGTAGGTTTTCTTCAGACTCAAAGGCAATATGACTCTATATGGGTGAGTGTGGATAGGTTGACCCAGTCCTCTCACTTTATTACCATCAAGTGTACTTATTCAGCGGAATATTATGCAAGGATCTTCATAGATGAGATTGTGTGTCTCCATGGTATTCTGTTATCCATCATCTCGGATAGGGGTGCACAATTCACATCTAGGTTTTGGAGGTCATTCCAAGAAGGGTTGGGTACTAAGGTGAAATTAAGCACCGCTTTTCTTCCCCAAACGGATGGTCAAGCGGAGCGCAATATTCAAACCCTTAAAAATATGCTTAGAGCTTGTATTATTGATTTCAAGGGAAGTTGGGAATAATAGTTTCTATTCATACATACCCATGGCTCCTTATGAACCTTGTATGGTATGAGGTGTAGGTCTCCTATTGGATGGTTTTGAAGTGGGTGAGCCTTCTCTTCTTGGTCCTGACTTGATTTACAAGACTTTGGAGAAAGTTCATATCATTAGGAACCAGCTGCAAACAACCTATAGTCGGTAAAATTCTAATGCCAACCATAAGAGAAGGTGATAAAGTGTATTTTGAAAAAATTTTGCCTATGAAAGGGGTGGTTAGATTTGGCAAGAAAGGGAATTTGAGTCCTCCTTATGTGGGCCCCTATTAAATCTTGCAAAGGATTGGTAAGGTTTCTTATGAGCTACGGTTGCCTATTGAATTGGATTCGATTCATCCGGTTTTCCATGTTTATATGCTTAAGAAGTATCGGCGATCCCGAGTCTATTCTTACTATTGATAGTCTTGGTGTGAAGGATAACCTCTCTTATGAGGAGGTTCCGGTTAAAATCCTAGATAGGCAAGTAAAGGAGTTAAGGAAAAAAGTGGTGGCTTCCGTAAAGGTGTTATGGAAGAATCACCTAGTTGAGGGTGCAACATGGGAGGCCGAAGCCGACATGAAGTCCTGTTACCCTCATCTATTTGATAACTATGGTTAGTTTTTCTTACTAATAATGAAAATAATGACTTAAATTGAAGTTGCTTGATTTTTAGTGAAAATTTGCAAAATGAGAATTTTTGGATATTGTTATAGTGATTACAATGAAGTATCCTAATAATTTGCAATTTTGCTTATTTGAGTTATGTTTCGCATTTTGATGTGTTGAGTATTTATGAAATGATATGTAGCATGTTGGTAAGTTGAACTTTGGCATAATTGATTCATAAATGCAATGTTGAGCTCTTGTTATTGTGAGAAGAATATTCCTCATAATGTAATGTTGAACCTTATGTGTGGTAATTGAAGTTGTGAATTAACTTATGTAAGTGATATGGCTAATGTTGTTATCTATTGTTGTTGGTTGGGCTGCTAATCTTGAGTCTATTCCTTCCTTCAAAAGATTTTTTACTGTCATTCGGGGACAAATGTTCCTAAGGGGGGGATAATGTAACACTTTGAAAATCCAAGACGTGTTCTAGAGCCTAACATAAGTTTAATAAGGTTTAGACACTGTATTAAATTTCATTTTAATGAATATAAGTCATTTAGGAAGTCTAGAAACCAAAACGTCCATGACATCCGAAAACTAATTCAATGAGGAGCTAGCGTGCCTTAGCCTATTTGACTAGCTTTTAGGATTCAGGAAATGATGAAAATTGCCCTTGAGGAGGACCCTTGCAAATTGGCGAAAAGCTACCAACACTACAAGAAAAATGGTTTTTAACAAAGGGAAATATTGTCGTTATAAGTCCAAATTCGGTCGCTAAAAGCAATTAACGACCGTCATAAATCCTGTCATCGTCGGTCATTGTAAGTCCCGACGTTAAGAGTTAACGACCAAATTAAAACTGATAGTTAAAAGGTTTTCTAATGGCAACATAAATTTAGGTCGTTATATGACATTTTTAACGACCGGATTTGCACTTTGTACAAGCCCTTCTAACGACCAAAAAGATTTTCATTAATTATTCTACTTGCAACACGAATACTATTAACGACCACATTTCCTGTCGCTAATTGTAGTTGATTCAAATAATTTTAAGAAGACAATTATAAGAGAGTTTAAAGGAACCAATTTCATTCATTATTATACAAAATTTTATACAGGAAATACAAAAACACTCAAAATAAACTAAATAATTGAATTCATTATAGAAAGTCTCCAGCTTAATACAAAAAAAACTAATTAAGAAAGATATATCATATTCAAGTAGCATAACATATCTTTATCAACTCCTAAAAAAGATAAATATTGCAAAAAATAAATGATATGACATTGTCTTTAATTTAAAACAAACCTAACTAACGTGAAAGTCATCTTGAACTTCAATTTTCTCTGTACTTTGTTGAACGATATATTCTTCATATTGAAATTCAAGATCTGTTAGATAAAAAATTATGTCAATTTAAAACAAGGAATAAAAAAGTATGTACTAAAACATACTTTAAAAGATGCAAAGCATTAATGTTTGAAAAAAAGAAGGCATGTCAACAATAACTTGTAGTCTCATCCCAAGATCTATTAAGTATTTAACGATTTTCAACAATGATCAACAATGATTTTGTAAGGCCAACAAAACAGAATACACTAACAAGGGACTAGCATAATTCTTTCCTGCTTTTCTCTGAAAAATCCAAATCAATTATCATAGAATTTTAGTACAAACTTAATTAGAAGCTATTTAGTAGTCTTAATGAGAGGTTGTTTCTTTTTTAGTAGTATAAAAAAACATAATACGAGAGAGGAATAGGAGTTAGAAGATATATTTGTAGTGTCCCACGAAACAAGCAGCTTTTTGAAGCTGAAACTACACTTTAATTTTCTTATAGGAAACAATTCAGAAGTTTCAAACAGAATGGAGAGTATACATACATGAATTAAAGATATTTTAACCTTGAAAACTTTGGATGGGTCATGTTCTGCGAATAAGACTACCAATTCAATAAAGAAATCACACAAGAAAAAGTATGACAATCATCAGACCAAAATAGAGAGAACATCCAAAGGCACCAACTTCGTTTTTTTTCTAAGAGGGAGGCATAATATATTTTCTTCTTGCTACAGTAACATCTCTAATATAAATGAAGCAGAACATGAAAACATTCCAGAGTTTCCAATATCAAGAGTTGGTGGAATCAGATTCATTAGGCCTAACAAGGATGATCAATAAGGATTGAAAATTACTATTTGAATACACAAAAAATAGGGGAGATACATATACTTCAAGGAACAACACATGCAATTATAGTACATAGATACAGAGAAGTAAACCAACTACAAGACACAATGGCAAATAAAGCATTCATGCAGCAGGAAAAGATTCAGTGGAATAAATTTAATCACCTAACAATTGACTGTAAGAGAATAATAATCATGGACAATATAGCATGCCAACATTGAGAATTAAGACAGGAAGGGTCAGCGTGCAGAGTCAGTGATCCATGCCAAGCTAATTCACTCCCTGCAATGGGACAAACATCATACCGAAGATACAAGGCATGTGAAGGAAAAGACACAAGCAGCTCAAGTTTTCATAATGGTCCACACATAATTTTTACACTGTCTGTGGATGAGAAATATGAGATTTTATGAAAAAAGGAGTAGATATTCAAATGCCACTGCAAAGTAGAGTGTTCGAGGCCCATCGAGGATTATTGGTCTCATGTTTATTTTCAGTCGAGGTCTCGTAGGTCATCTTTGTGTTTGGTTGTGTTGTTTTAATTGATTCATTTAATTATTTAAGAGGTTAGTTAGTTAATTAATGGTTAAGGGTTTTTAATTAAGTTAATTAAGTACCTTTATATAAATATTTAGCCTAATTAAAGTAGACCTAAGCTCATAATTCTCAAACACAAAACTCTCTTCCTTCTATTTTCTCTCTCTATCTCTCTCTCTAGTGAATAACTCCATTGAAGACCAAGCTAGGGAAGGGTTTAAGGGTTACAAAACTTCAAGTTTCACCATCAATATTCATCAATTAGTAAGGTATGGGATCTATTTCACCTTTGAGACCTCTTTCCTCAAAGGGTTCCATCAAATTAATTTGAAAAGTTGACTTTTCAAGTGGGTTTCATTCAATCTCGAAATTCATGTTATATTTGTTTATGATTTATTTTGGATATTATCAATTAATATGTATTCTAACTTAATTATGATATATCTTAATGGTTTCCTACGAAACCAAAACATCCCTAGCTCGCTCACGTGGAAAATCACTGGATAGTTCCCTATGTTGGCAGCATAGTTCAAAAACTAGGAGATTTAGGGAGACCCATATACACCATGGTGGACAATCTCATCTCATGAGAAATTCGTGAAACTCCTCCCTTCGTGAAAGAAGGCATCACCAGTCATAGTTAGCCTATCGGTGCTCTATTCAAAGTTCCTATCTACATTCAACTCATACATCATCGAAGCTTGCTTCTAGAATGAGGTAGTCATAGATCATTAGATGATTTATCATCTCTTCTTTACGTACTAAGTTTGAATTTTCCTTACACTTACATATAGAGTGTTATTGAGACTTGTCTCTTAATGTTCAACACTCTCTTAGCTGGGTACTTTTGGTGACCTTATATTAGAGTAGGTACAACATGTCTCATTTGTAATAGCCTCTTATTGTGATATCACCCTGTTCTTTCTTAACATCTTTTCATTTCATCTTTACTCACCTTTCATTATTTGTCATCGTATAACATACATATGCTCTCTTGGAATTCACATTGAGGGACATTAATTCTAGGCATAGATACAACTTGTCTCACTTGTACTAGCCTATCCTCATGTATCCACTCTTTCTTTGCTTATTCATCGTTTAGCATAAATATACTCTCTTAGAAATTTCATTTAGTGACATTGACTTTTAGGCGTAGATGCAGATTTTCTTACTTGCACTAGCCTATAGTCATGTAGTCACTCTTTCTTTGCTTATTAACTATGAATTCATTTTTAACACTTTCTTTTGGAGTATGTTTGAGATTTGACTCTACGTCATTCTACACTTCCATTAGTGAGTACGTTCGGTAACATTTTTCCTAGACTTGGTTGAGACTTTCCTCACCATTCATCTTAGCCTCTTATCATGGTGTCACTATTTTCATTAGCTTTAGCATATTAGCTCTTCATAATTACTCACCCCATTACGTGATTGTTCATTTCGTCATATGACAATGCACTTGGCCTTTTAGTAGGTTCACACTCAACATAAACCCCCCTGGAGTCACTCAAGTCATGCACATCAAATCTTAGTGAACTTACTTTTAACCGTATGTGGACTTATAATGCATACGTGACAAGCCAATGGGCTTCATGCGTAATTCAGCTAAGTGACTCATACCTACCAAAGAGTATGCCATACAAGGACTTATGCATCTTGTAAAACTATGGCAAGGTATCGAGTTCGATTCCAATGGGAAGAAATTAATGAAATATTTATTAACGTAAGACTTGGGTATCAAGAACGGGAATTGGTAAAGGGGGAAACCCCAGCTTCAGAATCAATTGAGAAACCCTTGTTCATATTAATCTTTTTATTAGGTTTTCAGTTTGGAGGACTTGAGGGCGAATCCAAAACACTACACTACTTTTTCCTTTCTTTGTCCTTCCTCTTTTTCGATGGAGACAGGAGGACGTGCGGGGAGATCGATCCCCCAATACCTCATTTTTACTAATTTTTCTCCTAATTTCCACACCTATCAGAGAGGTTGTGGGTTCTATTCCCAATTTACCATAGACAAGGTAGATGCTGGATCTAATAATGCATAAACAGGAAAGGAGAAGACAAGCTAGTTACCATTATCCACATCCGTGGACTTCTCTTGTTCATCTCTTTCTTTAAACACATAGAACCGATTTCACTTGGTGGGTTCGGCTATAGAATTTGTCCGAGGATGAGCATCTACCTTAAAAAATTTCTCCTTTAAGCAATTTATTAGGAAAGCATGATCATTACAAAGATAAAACCATAGAAAATTATCATACCACATAAACACAACAACCATAAAGAGTTAAGGCTCACCGGTACTATAAAATTCAGATTAGGTCTCCTTCCTAGCACCCATACCATAGAGAGGGTTCTTCTTTACAACATTAGGATCTAGAGGATCTTGATTTACCTGTTTCCATTTTTCCTTGATGTTAGGGTAGTCCCTCATCTTCTTGTTATTACTAGCACATGCAAAACAACCATCCGTTTTGGCAAGACACTTACCCAAATGTTTCTTCCCACAGTAGCACCACCCAGTCTACTCAAAGTATGGCCGCACCTAAGAATTATCTAAAGAATCTGGTTTAAATGATTCCTTTTCCCATGAAAGACTCTTGATGATGGAACCTCTTATTATGTTATGGGTCACTAGATTCATCAAACCTAGGACTCTTCCCTTCTTGCCTTTCCTCACTAATTTTGGACTCCTCAATTTTTTGTGCATACACCATTAGTCTAGAGATATCCAGGTCATTAAGGAGAATGGCCGCACGACGCTCCTTTTAAACCAAGATAGAAACTCTCATCACAAATTTGTTCATCCTAGACCTAGGGTTAGGTACAATTAAAGGGGGCCGATACTTGACGAGAGTGGTGAATTTGAGAGACGTACACTTTTACACTCATTCCCCCTTGAGAAGTTTATGAAATTAAACCCTTCTTCTTCATCCACTTAAACAGAGAAAGAACCAAATAGAAATATCTATTTGAACACTTCCCAATCGCCAGATCCTCCCCTGTAGGGGGTCCATCATCTCCATTGCCAAACCAGACTTGAGCCACATCTTGAGTGGTAAACGGCTAGCTTCGCTCTCTCACTGAGGTGGCACAACTATAGAATCACCACCTTTAGTATCTATCGATGTAAGCTTTGTGGATTTCATCCACCTTACTACCATCAAATTCTGAGGGTTCAATCCTCACATGAAAGCCTGAATTCAAGAGCGGGAGTAGTAATCACATTAGTTTGAGGTCTATTCTCCTTGGGTATAATTGGGGTAACAAATGATAGTGACGCCTGAGCTTAGCCGTTCATGAGTTTGGTGACATTCATTTGGCAGCCCAAACCTTACCAATGTCATATAACCTTTAAAAAGGGAGATTGACGAGATTGATGATAAGGGGAATTTGAGAGGTCATTGAGCTCCTTGAGGTTTGGAGGCGGGAACCGCCTCGATTCACATTCTCATAGGGCCAACTATAGGGACGTGATCAACACGGGAGAGATCCCCCTATTAGCCGACACCTTCCTTACCTCCTAGAGATTGATCTCCTCGTATTCAATCATATATACAAAAGAGAAGAGTGGTTGACAAACAGCATTAGAACTAACTCTCAGGCCCAACGATATTAGAATAATGAAGAAAGTGAAACTTCTATCACTTATAGATCTCATGCAATGGATGTGTCAGCAAAACTCCACACCATGAACAGACTTACTAGATGGGCTTAGGAGGAATTTAGACCTATCTATTTCCCATAAACTTATTCTAGATAAAGTTTGTAATGACCATAAAGTACCCCCTAAAAGAAGAGAGCATCCTTAGCTTAGAACAATTGCGTAGTTGACCTTACGGAGGTCTTGTACAAGCCTTAGATAACATTCAATATATAACACATGAAAAGTAGCGCAAAATTAAAACTTTCTACAAATAAAATAATAAAGGAAACATCTTTCATAATAGGTAAGGAGTGATATTGTCTCATCAAACAAACTTAAATAAACGATATAAATATCATAGAGACACAGTCATTTAAATTAAATGAAAATTTCGTAATAACTATTGATACTAGAATCTATGAAATAGAACTATGCACTCGAATATCAGAGGACAAACTCAGTCTTGAGAGGATGCATTCCCAAGATTTGCATTCTAAATGTCTTCCTTGCTCCAGATATGACTAGAAGTATCGGGGTTTCTGCAAAACAATCTACTAAAGTATGGCATATTCAACAACATGCAAAAAGCGGACATTTAGATAAATAAAAATTCTGACAAAAAATAAGTAAAACATTCACTATTTAGAGTTAAAATGTTATAAGAATAATCATCAATCACATAAAATAGAACTCTCATAATATTAGAACAGAAGGATAACTTTACAGTAAATTCAAGAACCTTTATAGTTATACATAGAAGCATTACAGTGAACAATTCATCCCAAGCACAGTGAACTCATTTCCTTTGAGGTTTCCCCAACCAAGTTATCCTAAGACACACTAAGGTAAGACATGAAGGAACCGCTCAAGATTAGCAACCATAAGCTTACCTCGCACTGGAAAACAAGTCCACATTCTATACTAGACATTGTACGACATTCATGCATTAATGACTTCATGTAAGTACCCTTATTTAATAGTACATATAAGTTACACTAAGTTCAATGAGAGATTAACATCCCATACTACTACTCCCACTTTGTGCTCCTTGAAGATTCCCTCGGATTAAGAACTCTAAATTAGGAATTCATAAGTTCATTACATAAGTCTTAACTTTAACTTGATTCCTTAACTGTAGACTTTAATTCATCAA
>JAKWJA010002500.1:23230038-23326420 GCA_027704765.1 Solanum habrochaites
TCATTGAGTCTAAGCTCCAATAGTAACTTGAGAGAGTTTTTATTTATAAAGAGTATTTTTAATTCAACGACCCTTGAAGGGTCCATGGGCTTAGCAATACTCCCCAGGCCTTAGCATATATAAACAAAAAAACATACAACGAGGGGGACATAAAACCTTACCTCCGAACCTAAGGTGGTTTTGAGTGCACATTCCTACTAAGGCTATTCCACTCATCCCCTTACAAGAAAGAATCTAAAAATGCACCTAAGGAGAAGATTCCTCTCAATACAAATTCCAGAAATACATAAATAAGGGAGACTCTCCCCATACAAAAAAGGAAAGAGACAAAATAAAGGCCTAAAGACCTATTAAAAGAAGCTATGTCTAAACAAGACAAATCCTCGTTTAATAGGATAAACAAAATTAAACCTTAAATTGTAGAGGTAAAGGTGGTTTCTTGATGCTTCTTAACTTCTTCCTTCTGAAGATCTGTAAGCCCATTTTTTCCAATAGAAATATGCCTTTTGCTACCGTTGGTAGTAGGTTTTGAGTGTAGCAGTGTTGTATGATATCCTGCCTGTGACTCTGCTTGGACAGGAAGTTGTGGCCGGGGGGGGGCAGAGCAGATGGCAGCAGACGCAGGCAAGAATATTGGCCCTCCTTGTACACATGAAAACACTGAAAAATTTCACACTAATTAGCTACTTTCTGGAGCTCTTGAATGTGTGCTTTGAAGTTTCCAAGGTGGTGTTGCAATCCGGTGAATCAATTTTGTGAGAAGTTATGAATCCACTTACAATATAATGTTGTAATATCCATGTTATGTTCACCAATACAGCATTAATAGTGCCAATTGGATTCTCCTTTTTATTGGTTCCTTCTCCTAAAGGTATTGCGAAAGCATAGATCAAATTTCCTTGGTTGTCCCTCAAAATACACCCTCCACCAAACTTGCAGGATGGTGCAAAGATGATTACCATCACTGTTCATTTTGTTACTTGTTTTATAGGATGGTATGGTTTCAGCTGGACAAGATCACTTAGTCGATGGCCTGCGACTTTTGAAGTTTTTCAATAACTCTATCCAAAGTCGTGGACATGAAGGTCTGAATAGCTGGAGTTCAAGATGTAGAGTATGTATTTTAAGATCATGTAATTGACTCTAGAGCTGTTAGTTTTATTTTCCACCATACTTGAATGAACACCTGTTTTTCCACAAATTCCATCAAACTATTATGGGTGGGCTTGGATGATATTTTAGTGAATATTATTTCGAGGATGAATATTCCCCATCCCAACAGAAAATTTTTCAGCTGTTTATTCTTGTAGGTAACACCACTTTCATGCTTTATGTAATGAATGATAACTAAGAGGCTTGTGCATGACCTTCGAAAGGTTGACAACATCGTGTTTCGGCCTCAGGGTCACCAACTTCTAGGGTGTACTTGTGGGCCGTAACAAATTTTGTATTAGCGTATAAGGTTTTGGGAAATAGATTAGGGTCCAACGTCTCACAAGGAACGTCTAGTAGAGTCTTGTTCATCGGTGTGAGTCATGACATATCTATGGACAAGAGTCTATAAGACAATAGAGTTTAACTTTCTTAATTACTCTTGTATCATTCAATTTAAATTAATTCCATAAGGTCTCTCTTTTCTTTTCCCTTTTCCGGTGATTTTCTAGATGTGATTGCATGGAAGGGGTGATGTTGAAAAATTTGAGGGAGAAAATGTGAGTTTTGATGCTTATTGTGGTATTGTGACTAGATGAGAAGATGTAAAGGTGTGTTTTGACTATTGTGATATGAGGCCATATATGGCTATGTGTGATCTGTGAGATCGGAAATATTATGATAGAAATTGTATTGTGGTGTAGTTCAATTATGATGAGAGTTGTATTGGTAGAATGAGTATTTTTTGGGTATAGTAAGGATCTTGTGTTGTGTACCAATTAGATTAGAGAAATAAGAGGGTAGAGGGTGCAGGGTTTTGGGGATTGTGAAAATAGTAAGGTGGGAAGGGTCCATTCGTAAATGAGTAATGTTTCATAGTTATCTTTATGTTGGGTTTAAGTTCTTGTGTAAGGCATATTCCTAAGAAGGAGTTTCTATTTCATGAGATAGAGTTTAGTGGTGCCTATGAGTTAAAAGAGGTGATGTTTGAAAGTGTTTCTTTCTCTAAGCTTGAATCCCAAGAAGAGGGTGTTACTTTTGACTGGTAAGGTTGATTGTGAGTCTCGATGATCATAAGTTAAGGCTAGTATGAGTTCCCACTTTATGAGAGGAGTTGTGGGATTATGAAGTATGAGACCTTGAAGATTCTTGCTATGGGACTTAAAAAGAGTTGATGAGAATGGTCTAAAGATCTAATCCGGAGTGAAGATCTTTGTACGTCATGAGTTCCTTATGATTGTTTTGATTTTCCTTAGATTATTTTACCTTAAATGGGGGAGAATGAGTTGAATAGAAAGTAAGTTGATATCCTTATCTCTTCTTCTTTCTTTATTCATTCTTGAAACATAAATCCTTGGTAGTTTTGTAATGATTAAGAGTCTTGCATATTAGAATAAGTGGCATTTCTCTTTATGTTATGAGTGGCCTTTGATTGTATAAGGTTTTTTATGCTATTGATGATATCATGCTTTCATTGGGAGAATTGGTAGTCACTCTATATTTCTCTTGTTAATGTGCAGTTAATTATATTTTCTTAATTGATTAAAAGTTTTTATGTCATGTGCCAATGTTTGATTTGAATATTATTACATGTTGATATTTGAAATGATGTGATGATCATGTCTAAAGTTGGAGAAGGTAGTTCCTCCAAAAATGAAATGATAGTGATGAAGTAAGGGTGTGTTTTGAATTTTGCATTTTGTTCCAATTTTCATGTGCTACTTAATGTGTTTAATGATATGAAGTTTGTTTTCTTTGTTATTTTTGTACATTGACTATGAATTTTATAACCTTGATGGTATATGTGTTATGCTTCTTGTTGGATCCTTGAAGTCATTGAAAGTGTTTAGTGTCATTCGAGGACAAATGTTGTTCCAAGTGGGTGAGTATTGTTACACCCTAAAAATGACGTAGTTCAAACTAGAGCTTCACATGTGATACATAATATATTAATAAGTTAAAATGATTTATATTATCATTAGAAGTCAGTTGGTGATGTTTGGAAGTCAAACGTCAAGGAACGACAAAGACATTCAGAAACTAGCCTTGTGTGTGTGCTAGTGTGTCCTTGTATGTTGCACGTGATTATGTGTGTTGTTTGGATCCTAAAATTAGTGGAGATGACCCTAGAAACTAAAAGGACATGTTTAGGGTGAAAACTTCTAGGTACGACTCCACATTAATGTGACATCCGGGTTTACCCCTAGACGTAACCGACGTCGTCATCCTTCTCAAGGACAAAGACTAGCCTATTAGTCTCATGTCATTATATTAATAGGTTAAAATGCGAAAAAATTTAAAACTTTTATTTTAAATACTTGGAGGTTTACATAGACTTCTACATACACATACAATATATTCATATCGAGTATGCAGAGGCCCTTCGTATATGAAGGTTACATAGCCTTCTACTTTTATTGCACATACATATCTATAAAATATGGAAATGGTCTCAACGATTGTCTAATTTAATACAATCTAAATGATTATCACAATATGGGCATAGATATTACATCAATCCAACAATATCAAATATAGGTCCTACAAAAGTATAGTACTTAATTGAAAAAAGAAAGAAATGAAAGAGTCTTTAAGCTCATAACAAATTCGTAAGCTAGATGATTGCATTTCCCTCGAAAGTTGACGACCTACCCTACTTGGATGAAATGGAGAATCCAAGCCTTCAACAATGTCGTCTTCCAAAATCTTCAACAACCAAAACCTAAAATTCTTGGGAAAAGGGGAAAAAAACTGGGGTTGGTACTCCACATGTACTAAGTATGACACCTTAGCACATATACAAGCAAAACATGCCAAAAAGGAACTTTTTGTCAAAACATGCCATTTTACCCCTTTAGGGACCTAGTGCAAAGCCAAAAAGGTCATATCAATCAACCAAACATGTTTACTGTAACGACCTGTTTAGTCATTTGAGCAACAGATGTTATTCTTGGAAAAACTGGCGAGGGACGAGGCCACGACGGGACGTACGGGCACGACGGACCGTCGTTGAGGGGGATGTCGTCTTCAAAACACTTAGAAAATTGAAATTGGGTATGAAAATCGGGACTCTTGACCGCCACGGGACGCGAAATGGCAGGACGGACCGTCACAGGCGGGCGGAACCGTCACCGGACTCTCTGCGTGGAAATGATCTCTGACGGTTGGGACGCCATGCAGGACGGACTCGCAGGGCACGACGACCCGTCCACGGGCTACGCAAGCCCAGTTCGGGGTCGGATGTCTTTACACGTTTTAAAGGGACGTTTGACTATTCCTACTTTAATTATAAAGTTATAGGTTAATGTTAATACGTCTAATTACTGGGGGTTAAAAGAGGGGACCCTTAAGTTAATTAGTGGATTAGTTAGAGCCATCTTGTAAAAACTTAATTATATATAATTAGGGTAAAAGGACAAGAGGGTTTGAATAAAGAAAATAGAAAGAACAACAAGAGCGAGAAGAGAGAAATCGATCAAGGGAGAACGAGCTTTGGGAGGATAGCTTGTGATCGCCAATTATTCGGTTGGAGGTAGGTTATGGTTTCTTTTACACTATTCGTAGTGTAAACCTAATAGCGAATGATATGTTGTTGGGTGAGTATTAGAGTTCCTTACGCTTAATTGTGTTTGTATTGCATGAGTGTGATTTAGTATATATATATGATGTGATTGAAAAACAAGCTGATGAAAGCTATTGAATCCCAAATCTTGATATAAACCTAATCTCTTGTTTAATGATGATTGCCTGGTATAAAGAAGGCTTGAGAACTAAAGTGATGAGATGGATGACGCCTTGTGTATTAAAGAAGGCTGATGAATTATAGAATGAGAGTAGGGGATCGGAGTGTCATCGTTGTTTTACCGAAACATAGAATAGTGGGATGGGTGTTGTCACGAACCGGACCCGTAGATGTAGGGATCGGGTGTCAACGTAACCGGACACATAGAATTAGTGGGGGGTGTCACGAACGACACGTAGATGTAGGGGATCGGAGTGTCACATTACCGGACACATAAAATTAGTGACAGGTGTCACGAACTGCACATTGATGTGGGGATCGGAGTGTACGTACCGACACATTGAATTAGGGGGAGGATTGGAGTGTCACGTTCCGACAACATAGTAGATAGGGATCGGGAGTGTCACGTACCTTACCGGACACAAGAGGAATAAAGATAATGAATCTTGAAAGCTATTTAATATACTAAATCTAAAAGGAACATGTAGCCCAAATAAGTATTGGCCCATGGAGGCTTGAGTCCTCAAGATAGGGATCGGTGATTGATATTATCAATGATGTTTGTTTACTTGTGGCATCACATGAAGAATATTAGTTGACTTATGATGTTATCTGAGATATATTGTTTCTATTTGAGTTGGCCGATTGAACCTACTCAGTATTGTGGTTGTACTGAGACCCCCCCTACTTTTATGTTTCCTTTTGGTGATTTGTGGTATGAGTGCAGGCAAACGTTGCCGTCATTTCGACTTTCAACAGTAGTTCAAGCCAGTTCTTCGTCCCCACCGGCTCTTAAAGGGTGAGGCTAAGGCTTCTAGCCTTGACTGGATCTCACTTCCGCATGTCTTGATGACTGAAAGTTTCGGCATAGACTAGCTTTTATTGTTGTTGCTTCTTAGACTACTCTTAGTTTAGTAAATTGATCATGAGTCTTGTGGTGTGACTTCCAGAGTTTGGGGAATTAATAGATGTTGAATTTGAGAAGTTATTGAATGGTCTTGATTTATGAGGTTAAGTCTTCCGCTTTACTTTTATGTCGTGCGATATTAAATGATATGATAAGTCTAGATTGGTGGGTGGGTGCTCTCACATAGGAGGGTACAGGGGGGTGGGTTGCCAGTCGCGGCCGGCTCGGTTTTGGGTCGTGACAAACTTGGTATCATAGCATTAGGTCGTTGGTCTCATCACACAAGAAAATGTCTAGTAGGGTTTGTAAGAACGGTAGGGGAGGTTAGGGGGACGCCTTACTTTTATTTGAAGAGGCTATAAGACGTCAGGAAAATTCCAATTCTTCTTTCTTTATTCGTGGTATTACTTGGATCCAATTGTATCTAGGTGATAACAAATTGGTTAGTCTGGACCATTTCACTTATTTCGCAGATGGTTAGAACTAGAGCAACGGGGACTACGCCAACGTCAACATCAGCAAGACAAGAGGCATATGAAACCAGCCACTGGGGTGTTTGTAGATCGGAGATGCAACAGTGGCAAGAGGCCGCGGTAGAGGTAGTGGGAGGACGTCTCTAGAGGGACTTTCCTGTCCTCTTTGGGGACGAAGCCTAGCCCATCTGGTGCTAGGGTGGTTGACTCCTCCAACACTGAGGAGGTGTAAGAGAAGGGAGGAGGATGGAAGTAGTGAACAAGTACAGAACTAGAAGGAAATGCAACCCCAACTACCCCAGAGATGATCAATCAGGTGCTCGTTTATCTTAGTGGGTTGTCTGATCACGGCTCAGGCACCCAACGTTTCTGCACCAACACCCCGCGTTTCAGAGGTACGACAGAGCCACTATGGCCCCTCGTATGGATGCCTCATTGGGACATAGGACGGTTTCCACGAACAACTACTGGGCCTTTAATGATAAATGATCAGCATGAACTTTTAGGTAAGTTCTTGAAATTGAACTCCAGTATTCAAGGGGGTGCGAATCTAAGGATGCTTACGATTTTCTGTTGACTTTTCATGAGCTACTACCACAAGATGGGTATAGTTAGAAACGGTTGGTGTTGAGTTCGTGGCTACCAGTTTCAAGGGAAACGCCAAAAATGTGGTGGCAGGTCATGGGTGGCGGTCACATGTTTGAGTTCAACCAACAGAGGCACCCCTATGATTGGGCTTCATTCTCTAGCTTGTTTATGGAGAAGAATATATTCCACCGGACCTTGTGAGCGGATAGAAAAGGGACCGAGTTCTTGAGCCTAGAGCAAAGTAGGAGTCGGTCCACTGCAATTATGGGCTAAGTTTCGTTGCATTGTGCCATATCCAGATTATGCCAACCCAAACTATGTTTCAGTCCCCAAGAGCGGATTCGCCGTTTGTTGTTGAAGGGGGTGAGATCAGGAAATTGCGAATTTCAGCCTTACAGAGGTTAGCGGGCTACGGCCAAAATCCTCCAAGAAGTGGTAGATTTCGTGGTAGATGGTGGAAGGAGTGAAGACAGATGAATCACCACGACATCGACATCAAAGAGGTTTCGAAAAGGGGGTGAGTTGTAATGCTTCTTACTCTAGAGACAGGGTTCCGGAGGTTACTTCAGTACGACCCATTAGTCTTCACTACAGACGGTTAGTGGGGGTCCACCTCAGAACGGTCAAACAGTTTCTCTGATGCGGGACCCATGCGTGAATCTAGAGAGTGTTATGGATTAGATGTGGGAGGACTGGACATATGAGGAGGAATTGTCCAAAACAGAGTATAGGACCCCATTAACTAGGGTAGAGGTGGGTATGGTAGAGGCCGTTTTTCTGGAGAGCGCGTGGGGGGGGGCCGAGGTGGTAGTGGTGGTCAACAAAATTGGCCGGGGGGGTAAAGGGCCAAACGGGAGCCACTACATTCACAAACCATGGTAGGGGAACAAACGGACAAACAAACGAAAGGGCCCATTTGGTGATGCTTTCCCTGGGAGATCAGAGGCGGAAACATCTGATGCGTAATCACAGTAATCTTCTGGTTTGTGATTGCATGGCTTCCGTGATTGTGATCCTGGACACATTTCGTATGTATCTTCCTCATTGCAATGGTCTAAATTTACATGTGATGAATACTTGATATGACTATTAGTGTTTCTACTCCGGTGGGTGAGTCTGTGGGAGTTGAAAAGGTATATAGGTCGTTGTTTGGTGAAATTTGTGGGGAATAAACACGTATGTAGATTTGGTTATCCTAGAAATGGTTGTTTGATGTAAGTCTGGGTATGCTTGGCTTTCTCGCAATTTGCGAATATGGCTTGTTAAGCTAACTAAAACGGTGACGTTAGCCAAGCCTGGGACAAGAATCCGTAGTGTGGGAGGGTGTGACTAAACTTCCAATCCGGTGCTATCATCTCTTTCTTCGTGCATAAGAATGGTAGTAAAGGTGTTTAGCTTTCTTGGCCACATCTCAGGATGACACTACCAAGTACCCTCGATTGAGGTCGGTTTCGGTGGTCCGTGAGTTATGATTATTCCCTGCAGATCTTCGGGTATGCCCCCAGATAGGGATTATTGACTTCGGTATGGAGCTTGACCGGGTACACTCCCCATTTCTATACCCCCTTTATAAGAATGGCCCCAGCGGAGTAAAGAGAATGAAAGCCCAACTCCAAGAATTGTTGAAGCAAGGCTTTATTAGACAAAGGCATCTCCTTGGGGTGCTCCGGTTTTGTTTAAAAAGAAAGATGGCGTTTTTGGAGTGCATAGACTACCGGCAGTTGAACAAGTTGACTATAAAGAACAAGTATCCTCATTCCATCGCATTGATGACTTGTTCGATCAGTTACAAGGTGCCTTGTGTCCTCTCTAAGAGTGACTTGAGATCCGGTTATCATCATTGAAAATCACGAGCAACGGATGTGCCAAAGAGGCTTTTAGAACCGGTTAGGGCATTTTTTACGAATTTGTAGTGATGTCTGGTGGTTATTCCGAATTGCCCCTGCGCGTTCATGAGTTGATGAACGGGATTTTAAGCCATATTTAGATCTCTTTGTGATAAGTATTTATGATGATATACTGATATACTTCTAAAAGTAAGAAGGAACATGAGGAGCATTTGAGGAATTGTAGGGGAAAGTTGAGGAAGAAGAAAAGAAAAAGCTTTATGCCAAGTTCTCTAAGTGTGAGTTTTGGCTAGATGCAGTGTTCCTTCTTGGGGCCACGTGTGTTTAAGGATGGAGTGATGGTGGATCCTTCTAAATCGAAAGTAGTGAAGAATTGGGTAAAGGACCTAATAATGTGTCAGAAATAAGGGAGCTTTATGGGGTTAGCTAGATACGACCGCCGATTGTCAAGGGATTCTCTTCTATTGGCTTCCCAACTGACGAACTAACTAAGCAAAAGTTACATTTGTATGGCGGATGACGTGTGAAGGAAAGCTTTCAGATCTTTCAGAAGCTCAAGGAATCGTGTTTGACTACTTGCACCAATTCGTCACCTTGCCCAGTGGAAGGTAAGAATTATTGTTCTATTGGGAGCATCTATTCGGGTTGGGTGCAGTGCTAATGCAAAGAGCAGAGAATGTGATTGCTTATGCTGAAAGCACAATTTTAAAGTGGAACGAACGTAATTATCAGACCATGATTTTAGAGTTGGCTGCAGTGGTGTATTGCCATTAAAGCAATGGGAGACACTACTTATATGGGTTAAGTGTGAGGTCTATACGGATCATAGTAGTCTACAGACGTCTTCATCAGCGAGATTTGAATTTGAGAAAGAGGAGATGGATGGAACTAAGAAGGACTACGACATCACTAGTTTGACCATCCGGGGAAGGCGAATGTTGAGCGGATGCTTTTAAGTAGAAAGGCGGGAAAGCATGAAAGTCTGAGCTCACTTGCAAGCTTCTAGACCCATTAGGAGGAGGTTCAGATTCTGGCTACGACCTATGAGATTAGAAGTAAATGGAAGGGAGGATTTTAGGCTGTGTGGAGGCAAGATCTTCCTTCTTTGATAAGATTAAGGAAGGAAAGCAGTTTTTTTTTAATGATGGAAAAATTGATCCGGATCGAGATATTTAAAGTGTTGCAAGGAGAGGCTAAAAGAAGCGAAAGTCGATGAAGAAGGTGTTTTGAGGATTTATAAGCTTAAGGGAGGTTTATGTGTACATCGCGTCGATGATTTGATCAACACATTCGAAGAGGTCATAGTTCAAGGTATCGATACAGCCGGTGCCCACGAGATGTACCGTGACCTAAAGCAACACTTTTGGTTGGAGAAGAATGTGAAGCGTGAATATTGTGGAGTTTATTGCCAAATTGTCCCCCAAATTGTCAAAAGTAAAGTATGAACACCAGAGGGGCCCGGAGGAACAACTTCAGAGAATGCCCATTTCAGGATGGAAAATGGGAGAGAAATCGCAAGGGGAATTCGTGGTTGGTCTTCTTAAGACATTGGGCAAGTATGACTCTATTGGGTGTGAATGTTGATAGTTAAACTAAGTCTGCTTCATTTCATTCCGGTTAAGGTGACTTTACAATGCAGAGAAGTTAGCCAAACTTTAAATTCTTCAGAAGTTGTTCGATTGCATGGAGTTCCCCACTATCAATCAATCAGATAGAGGCTCCGCAGTTTACTTCTAGTTTTGGAAAACATTGCATGCAGAATTGGGGGTACTAGGTTGCGACCTTAGTACCGCGTTTCATCCTCAGAACGATGGCAGTCTGAATGCGAACGATTCAAGTGTTGGAGGGATAGGATTGCTTTAGTGCATGTGTGATAGAATTCGGGTGGCCATTTTGGGGTAGCTTCTTACCTGGCGGAGTTCTACAATAATAGCTATCACTCAGCATTGATATTTGGTCCATTTGAAGCATTGTATGGTAGGGATTGTAGGTCTCACATTGGTTGGTTTGATGCATTCGAGGTAGACCTGGGGTACGGATATTTGAGGGAATTCGATAGAAAAGTGAAATCTATTCAAGAAAAGCTTCTAGCGGAGCAAAAGTAGTAGCAATAAGGAATATGCAGATCGAAAGGTTAGCGGGGACTTTAGAGTTCATGGAGGTGAACAAGTTCTTGTTGAAAGTGTCCACCAATGAAAGGGGTGTGCGGTTTGGTAAAAGAGGCAAGCTAAGCCCCAAGGTTACATGGTCCCATTGAAGTACTTAAAACGAGTAGGGGAGGTGGATTAGGAGTTAGCCTTGCCGCAGGTGTCCGAGAGTACTCCGGTGTTCATGTGTCGAGCTGAAAGATTTACCATGGGGATGGAAAAATTACATTTTCCGTGGGATTTCAGTTTTGCTTGTGAGAACTTGTCTTATGAGAGGAGGAGCCTGTTTGCTATTTTAGATAGAGAAGTTCGCAAGTTGAGGTCAATAGAAGAGTGCATCATCAAGGGCAATGGAGAAATCGACGGGTTGAAAGAAGCCACTTGGGAGAAGGAGGCAGATATGCGAGAAAGAAAGATACCACATCTGTTTACGGATCAGGTATTCCTTTTCGACCCTTGTTTCCTTCTTGTGATCGTTCGGGGAACGAACGATGGGTAAAATTGGTATCTATTGTAACGACTGTTTAGTCATTTTGAGAGCAACAGATTATTTGGAAAAACTGGCAGAGGGACGGAGGGCCACGACGGAGACCGTCAAGGGCACGACGGAGTCGTGGAGGGTGTCGTCTCAAACCCAACTTTAGAAAAAATCTGAAAATTGGGTAATGAAAATGACTCTCTGAGCCCACGACGAAATGGCCAGGACGTTACGTCACAGGCGGGATGGACGTCAAGACCCTAAGTGAAATTGAGTCTCTGACTGGTTGCGACGACCTGCAGACGGGGACGTGCAGGCCACGACGGGCCCATCACGGGGCTACGCACTCCCAGTCGGGTCGATTCTTTACACGTTTTAAGGACGTTTTTGACTATCCTTGCTTTAATTATTAAATTATAGGGTTAATGTTCATAAGGCTCATTACTTGGGGGTTAAAAGATGGTAAACCTTAAGTGAATTAGTGGTATTAGGAGCCATCTTTTAAAACTTTAATTATTAATAACTAGGGTAAAAGGAAAGGAGGGTTTGAATAAAGAAACATGAAAGAACATAACAAGAGAGAGAGAGAATCGATCAAGGAAGAACGAAAGCTTTGGGAGGATAGCTTGTTGATCTCAATTCTTCGGTGAAGGTAGGTTTAGGTTATGGTTCTTTACCCACTATTCGTAGTAAACTCTAATAGCGAAATGATAGGTTGGGTAGTATATAGAGTCTTCTTTACGCTTTCCTGTGTGTATGCTAATTGTGATTTTATATATTATATATGCTTTTGGATGAAACAAGCATGATGAAGCTATTGAATCCCATATCATTTTGATATTAAAACCTAATCTCTTGTTAATGATGATGCCTTGGTATAAAAGAAGGCTTGATGAACTAAAAGGAATGAGCTGATGACGCCTGGTATAAAAAGAAGGTGATGAAATTAATAGAAGTGAGATTAGGGGACGGAGTGTCAGTACCGACAAGAGAATTAGGGGACGGGGTTGTCACGAACCGACACGTAGAAGATGTAGGGGATTCGAGTGTCACGTACCGACAAATAGAATTAGTGGGACGGGTGTCACGACCGACACGTAGATGTAGGGAGATCGGAGTTTCACGTACGAACATAGAATAGTGGGAACGGGGGCACGAAACGACACGTAGAGTAGGGGATCGGTTGTCCACTGCACGGTTTGAGCGGCCAGGCGAGTGATGGGGGTTGGGGGGAATTTTTCTGAGTAGGTGGCATACTTGGTGGGTGTCTGGGGGATAGTGCGGACGGTCGTCCGGTTGCTTAAAAGAAAAACGCGGGGGTTGGTGGAGAGCCGGTCCGAGTTGGGCGAGGGAGGTTGCGGATGAGTGGCTGTTGTGGTGCGATGTGGGGTGCTGACGGTGGCTGTCCTGTGGTTTCGGTTGGTAGGGGATTGGCGGCGTGTATGGATGTGGCCGGTAGTTTGAGGTGTCGTGATGTATGTGGGGTTTGTGGTGATGTGGGTTGCCGGGTCGGTGGGGTTGCGAAAGACTGGGGCTGTTTGTTTGTGTATGCGGGAACTTGTTTGGGTTAGGTGGTTGGGTTGTCTGTGTGTCCGCCCTTGGGTGTGCGGGAGGTGGCCCGGTGGTGGTGGGTAGCGTGCTTCGGGGTTTTGCGGTCTTGAGAGTGGGCATGGCGGGGTGTGCGATGGGGTGTGCAGGGTCTGGCCTGGGTGCGGGCCCGGAGGGGGGAGGGTTAGCGGGTATTGGGGGGGGGGATGGGAGGGTGGGGGTGGGGAGTGGGTGGGGGATCAGTTGTATGATGGGTCCTTCGGTGCTTTTTTTTTTTGCGTGTGTTCTTTTTGTTTTTTTGGTTTCCATTTATTTTTATATTTTTGTTTTTTTTTTTTGTACCGACACGTATTACCGAACATTGAATTAGGGGATGGAGAGTGTCACGTTCCGACACCTAGTTAGTGGGGATCGGAGTGTCACGTACCGGACACAAGAGGAATAAAGATAATGAATCTGAAAGATATTAATATACTCAATCTAAAGAACAGGTATCCCAAATAAGTATGGCATGAGGCTTGATGATCCTTATAGATATATGATCGGGTGATATATAAATGTGTTTTACTGTTGCTATCACATGTAAGAATATTAGTTGACGTTATATGTTAATCTGAGATATATGTTTTCTATTTTGCGTGTGGGCCGATGATACCTACTCGTACTTGGGTTTGTACTGACCCACCCTACTTTTATGTGTCCTTGTGTTTATTTGTGGAGTTGCAGCAAACGTGCCGTCCATCTTCGAATAACAGTAGTTCAAGCAGTCTTCGTCACACCGGATTTCAGGGTGAGCTAATGGCTTCTAGCTTGGACTGGATCTCCTCTCATGTATTGATGCCTTGAAGTTTCGGCATAGACTAGATTTAGTTGTTTTAGTTCTTAGAATAATCTTAGTTAGTAATTGATCAAGATGTTCTTGTGGTGATGACTTTCCAGATTTTGGGAATTAATAGTGTTGAATTTTAGAAAAGTTATGAATTGTATTTTATTTTATGAGTTTAAGATTCCCGCTTTACTTTATGTCGATTATTAAAATGAAATGATAAGGTCTAGATTGGTTGGTTCACTCACATAGGAGGGTAAATGTGGGTGCCAGTAGCGGCTCGGTTTTGGGTCGTGACATTTACTAACTCAACAAGGAATAACTATCCCAACATGCTTGAAAACCAGGATTTCCTACAACCCTAACATCAAGGAATACCATCACAAGAATGAATATGATTTAATCGCATCATAATAAGCAAGACAATTACTCACAAGTCCTTAGAAAGTCAACAAGTGAAATGATAAATCAAATCCCCATAACCTTACTCAATCAAGTATCCTCAACAAGAAACCATGACCAATGTCCAACGTTACATAACTTAACATTTAGATTCACATTTCATGATATACTAACATTGTAACCAAGCCATACTCATAAGTGAACTAATCAACATATAGTATCAACAATGTGACATAGTCATCATATGTACATCATGTATCATCATAACATAAACATATATAAGAACGTCCTCCTAAGATTCCCCTCAAGGCTAACTAGTTCAAGGTATAGGTAAAATCCCATACCCCTACCTAGACTAAGCTAGACCCCTTAGGTTATGAAGTTAGAGTTCAAGTCCTTCAATTTGTTTAACCTTTTCGGGAACATTTTTCTCTAACCGACATTCATTACATGAGCTAGTGGGAATCCGGTTTAATAAAACCCTACACCAAAGAAGGCGGACTATTGTCCAAGGTAGTACCAAAACATGAAACAAGCAACTACGTGGATCTACTACCTACTATTCTTATGGGGGCAATATAGTTCAAGAACTAGGAGATATAGTTGGGACCCTCTTTATGTGTCATGCATTATAGTATCCAATCTCAAGAGTAATATAGTTTTCCTACCTTCCCTATGCGGGAAGGTACACTCCTCAATATAGTTCATTCGGTGCTAAGCTAGAGTCCCTTTTTAAAAATATCTTTAAGCATTTAATTATCGATCATGGCTTAGCTTAGGACATAGGGTATACTTCTTGTATTATCATCATCATCAATAGCTCAATAAAAATTGTAGGATTATAATTCCTTTCATCACAATTCACATAAGTGAGTTTAACACATTATCATTTCATAGCATATCAAGGCACACTGATAATTTTCACCATCCTTATCTAAAATTACACCTTAATAACTAACAACCCTAGTCAAGACATTTAATTTCAAACATCATACCACCTATAATCCTAATTAAGGTATACTCCAATGCAACATTCCTGACTAAAACTAATTAATCACAATTGGAAATAAAGATAGAGATTCTAAGACTTACCAAGTCTTCTCTCATAGTACTATCATCAAGCTTTTACCATAACACCATAACTCAAACACAATTCGGGGAAGTAGTAACATCACATCACAACTATGATAAACAATAAGATAACTAGGTCAATCAGAGCGTATAACGCAATCAACACTAGATCACAACTTTAAGACAAGATAATACGCTAATTTAATAAACCCAATTCATAACATAAATAACATTCAAGAACGATATCATTATAAGGCCTATAATCATATTAATTTAATCATAAACAACACCATAGTATAGAATATAATCAACAACCAATCTATGAAATTGAATCACAATACCAATATAGATGGAATATCACAGCTAGGTTACGGATGGAGGTCATATTATTCAATTTAGACTAACCACTTAAAAACAATTCCCTAATCAAGGTGAAAAATTCATGTTAATCTATATATTCAATTAAATCCTAAAAAAATCTTTAACCACTCAATCCATAACTTTAATTTCGTAATTGAAAAAACCCATAAGAAAACTAAACTTTTGAAATATATTTTGAAGGAACCCTTTGAGGAAAGATCCTCAAAGGTGAATTAGATCTCAAACCTTAACGTCTTAAAACAATTCGATGGTGAATTCCTTCCTTTTCTAGCCCCCAAACACTAATCCTTGCTAGTCTTCAATTGTGAGTTTAAGTAGAGAGAAAGAAGAGAGAAGGAAGAGAGTTTATTTGTGAGTTGTCTTTAGATTAATGAGGGTTGGGGGTATTTATATTGGGACCTACTCAACTGAATTAGACTCCATTAAACCCAGAATTAATCACCTAAACCCCTAACTAATAAATGAAATTTTTATTTGGGGTGGGGAGGGGTTCGGTTTGGGTGGGGGGATAGTGGAGTGTTGGGGGGGGGCTTGGGGGGGTGGTGTGGTGGTTGGGTTGGTGGGGAGTGTGGTTGGGTGCGGGCGGGTGGGGTTGTGGGTCAGGGTTTGGGTTTGGGGGGGGGGTGGGTGGGGGTGGGAGTAGTGGGGGGGGGGTTGGGGGTGTGGGAGAGGGGTGGGTTGGGGTGGGGGGGGGGGGGCTGGTTGGGGGGTGGGTGGTGTGGGGGGGGTTGGGACGGGGTTTAAGTTGGTGGGGAATGTGCGGGTTGAGGGCCGGGGGGTTGGAAGGGGGGGGGGGTCGTTGAGTTCGGGGGGGGGGTGGTGCGGGGGGGGTGGGGGGCGGTGGGGTGGGTGGGGAGGGGGAAATGGGAGTGGTGGGGGTGTGGGTGGGGGGGGGTGGGGAGTGGGCGGGGGGTGGGGGGGTGGTGGGGGGGGGGGGGGGGGGGGGGGGGTAGGGGGGGTGGGAAGGGTTGTGTGGGGGGGGGGGGGGGGGGGGAATGGTGGGGTGGGGGGCGGGGTTGGTGGGGGGGGGGGGGGCGGGGAGTGCAGGGGGTGGGGTGAAAGGGGGGTCGGGGGGGGGGAGGGGTGGGGGGGGGAGGTGGGGGGGGGGGGGGGGGGGGAAAGGGGGGGGGGTGGGGAAGGGGGGGGGGGGGGGTGGGGGGGGGGGGGGGGGGGGGTGGGGGAAGGGTTGGGGGGGGTGGTGGGGGGGGAAGGGGGGGGGGGTGAGGGGGGGGGGGGGGGTGAGGGGGGGGGGGGGGGGGAGAGGGGGGGGGGGGGTGGGGGGGGGGGGGGGGGTGGGGGGGGGGGGGGGGGGGGGGGGGTGTGGGAAGGGGGGGGGGGAGGGGGGGGAAAAAACAGGGGGGGGGGGGGGGGGGGGGGGGGGGGAGGGGGAAAGAGGGGGGTAGGGGGGGGGGGGGGGGGGGGGGGGGGGGTGAAGGGGGGGGGAGGGGGGGGGGGGGGGAGGGGGGGGGGGGGAGGGGGGGGGGGGGGGGGGGGGAGGAGGGGGGGGTGGGGGGGGGGGGGGGGAGGGGGGAGCGGGGGGGGGGGGGGGGGGTGGGGGTTGGGGGGTGGGTGGGGGGGGGGGGGAAGGGGGTGTTGGGTGTGTTGGTTGTGTGGTGGGTGGAGGGTAGGGGTGGTTGTTTTGGGTAAGTGGGGGTGGGGGGGGGGAGGGGGGGGTGATGGGGCGGTTGTGTGGTGTTTTGTGTTTGGGGGGGGGGGAGGTGGGCGTGTGGGGGGTGGGGGTTTGGTGGGTTTGAATTTGGGGGTGGGTGGGGGGGGTGTGGGGGTGATTGGTTGGGTTGGGGTCTTTGGGGGGGGGGGGGGGTGTGTGGGGGGGGGAGGGGGGGGGTGGGGGGGGGGGGCGGGGGGGGGGTGGGGGGGGTGGGGGTGTGGTGGGGAAGGGGGGGGGGGTGTTTGGGGGGGTGGCGGGGGGTTTGGGGGGGGGGGGGGGTGGGGCGGGTGGTTCGGGGGTGTTTTTGGGGTTGGAGGTGGGGGGGGGCGGGGGGGTGGGGGGTTGTTGGGGGGGATTCGGGGTGGGGGGGGGGGTTGGGGGGGAAGGGGGGGGGGGGGGGGGGGGGGGGGGGTGTTGTGGGGGGTGGGGGTGGGGGGAGGGGGGGGGGGGGGGGGGGGGGGGGGGGGGGGGGGGGGGGGGGTGGGGGAGTGGGGGGGGGGGGGATGGGGGGGGGGGGCGGGGGGGTGGAGGGGGGGGGGGGGGGGGGGGGGGAGGGGTGGGGGGGGGGGGGGGTGGGGGGGGGGGGGGGGGGGGGAGGGGGGGGTGAAGGGGGGAGGGGGGGGGGGGGGGGGGAAAGTGGGTGAAGGGTTGGGGGGGGGGGGGGGGGGTGGGGGGGGAAGGGTATTGGTTGGAGGGGGGGGGGGGGTTGGAGGGGTTGGGGGGGGGGGGTTGGAAGGGGGGAAATTGGGGGGATGGGGGTGGGTGGGGGGGGGGAAATGGGGGGGGGTGGTTGGGGGGGGGGGGGGTGGGGGGTTTTGGGGTGGAGGGGGGAGGGGGTGGGGGGGGTGTGTGGTGGGGGGGGGAGTGGGGGGGGGTGGGGTGGGGGGGGGGGGGGGGGGGGGGGGGTGGGGGGGGGGGGGGGGGGGGGTGGGGGGGGGGGGGGGGGGGGAGGGGGGGGGGGGGGGGGGGGGGGGGGGAGGGGGGGGGGGAATTATTGGTTTTTTTTTTTTTTTTTTTGTTGTTTTTTTGTTTTTTTTAAATTTTTAATTTTTTTTTTTTAATTTTTTTTTTTTTTTTGTTTTAATTTTTAAATTGTGAAGGGAAGGTTTGAACCTCACAGACGAGACCCTGAATGAAGGGAAGTCTGTGAGTTTACGGTCTCTCACCCTTCCGTCCTACACTCCGACGATGAGTTCAGAGAATGTGCAGGTGGAGGACTTCCTCAATTTTTCTAATTATGGAATGACGGTGGCATCGACACACCGTCAGTCCACAAGCGGATCGTAGGTTGTCACGTCGATGCCTATTGTCCAGGCCCTGTTTCTTCAAACACAAGGGTCCTCCTGAAGGGCCTTGGGTTGGTCCTTGGGGAGTCGTACCTTGATTTTTCAACCATGAAAAAACTCAATAACCTATTATATACCCTTCCACCAATTTTCGTACATTTCTGACTCCTAAAAGTTAGTCACATAGTCTAAGGCATACTAACAACCCTATGAACCAACTTCCCGGACATCATGGACGTTTTGGTTCTTCAACATCCTAAATGACCTATATCTGTTAGAATGGACTTAGAAAAAGTACTCAGACCTTATGAAACCTATTTTAGGCTTTACCACAACTTATGGATTTTCAAGGTGTTACATTATCCCCCCCTCCCCCTTAGAAACATTCGTCCCCTAATGACACCAAAACTCTTTTGAAGGAAGAGAAAAGACTCAAGACTAGCAGCCCAACCAATCAACAAAATCAAATCCACATAAACCATGTAATTTGAACAAGGCAAATATCAAAACTCATATTAGTAACACACAAGGACGAATCACTTTCAAAACCATGAGCATTTTTTTCTCACAACACTTACGAGCTCAACTTACATTAAGGAGTCAATTGCACAAATCTCAAAATAAACAACATGCGACATATATTTCATATAGAATCGTCATATTCAAAATGCAAACATAACTCAAAATAATAAAAATCAAAATTCAAGTCTAAAAGCACCAATTTCACGGTAACTTACTATGAAGTACTTTCCAAAATGCACATTTGCAAAGAACTTTCACCCAAAAATCAGAACCTTCATTCTAGTCATATTTATATTATTTAAACAACAATGACATACCTTATTTCTCAAAAAAATGGAGGGGGTAACGAGGACTTCATGTAGGCTCGACATCCCATGTTGCACCCTACAATAGGTTGATTTTTCCATAACACCTTTACGGAACCACCTCGTTATTCCTAATATTGACTTGCCTTTCAAGAATTGAATCGGAACTTCATCATTAGAGACTGTCATCCTTGACACCAAGACATCAATAGGAAGAATGAGCGGGATCACCGAACACTTCTTCACATAAGGAGGAAAATATGGGAAAATTGGATGAATTGAAACCAATTCACTAGAAATTTCAATTCGTAGGCAACCGTACCAACCCTTTGCATGATTTAATATGGCCCACATAACGAGGACTCGACTTCCCTTTCTTGCCAAATCTAACCATTCCTTTCATTGGTGAAATTTTCAAATACACCTTATCACCTACTTCAAACTTTATATCCCTTCTCCTATGATCAGCATAAAACTTTTGCTGCCTATAGGTTTTTTGCAACTGGATACTTATGATATGAGCCTGTTCCAAAGTCTTATAAATCAACTCGCGACTAAGAAGCGATGGCTCACCCACTTCAAACCATCCAATAGGAGACCTAAACTTCCTACCATACAAGGCTTCATAGGGATCCATGGAAATGGATGAATGAAAACTATTATTATAGGCAAACTCCACCTAAGGTAAATGTTTATCCTAATTCCCTTTAAAATCGATAGTGCACGCCCTACGCAAATCTTCAAGGGTTTGTGTTGTATATTCTTCTTAACCATCCATTTGGAGATGAAAGAGATACTCAACTTCACCTTAGTATCTAACCCTTTTCAAAACGACATCAAAAATCTAGAAGTGGATTGGGCGCCCCGATCGGATATGATGGATAATGGAAATCCATGGCGCCGCACAATCTAATCTAGGAAGATTCTTGCATAATCATCTGGCGAATATGTAGACTTGATGGGAATAAACCGAATGGACTTACTCAATCATTCAACAACCACCCCTATCGAATCATATGACTTTTGAGTCCGAGGTAAACAAACAACAAAGTCCATATTGATGTCTTACCACTTCCTAGTAGAATTTGGATCTGCTGTAGTAAGACACCGACTTTTAGTGTTCGGCTTTCACTTGTTGGAAATTCGGACACTTGCGACAAACTCCGATATGTCTCTTTTTAGACCTTCCCATCCATATATCTCCCTTAGGTCATGGTACATTTTTGTCAAACCCGGGTTAATTTAGTAATGGGACCCATGTGCTTCTTCTAGGATCCGATCCCTCAACCCATCTACATCGGGAACGCACAATATTTGTTGGTACATTAGCACACTATCCCCCGTCCTAAGGAGAATGATTCATTCAATTTGCCGACAACCAATTCTTTCAACTCCATTAAGTCTAGAATAAGGTGTTGTTTCCACTTCACCTCAACCACTAGAGATGACTCGAAGTTATGATGAATTGTAGCACCCCCATCCGGGGAACTCTCCGACCTCACCCTTAACCTATCTAACCTATGTAATTCCCTTGCTAGGTCCTTCTTGGCTTCGTCAAGATGGGATCACACTCATATGATAATCTTTCAACAACTCTAACCACCTTCTTTATTGGAGATTCAACTCCTTTTGGGTAAGCACATATCGGAGACTATATGATCGGTAAGTACTTCAACATGAACCCTTTACAAGTAATGCCTCCAAATTTTTAAACCAAACACTACGACTGCTAATTCAATTTCATGAGTAGGATAGTTTCTCTCATGTACCTTAAGTTTCCTTGAGGCATAGGCTATCACCTTCCCATTTTGCATAAGCGCACACCCCAAACCCACTCGGGACGTGTCACAATACACAAAAAAAGTCTTTTGTGCCTCTGATAAAGTCAACACAGGAGTGGAAGTAAGCCTATCTTTCAACAATTGGAAGCTTTTCTCGCATGCCTCCGACCACTCAAACTTCTTACTCTTCTGGGTCAAAGTAGTCAAAGGAGATGCAATAGACGCAAAACCATCTGTGCACCTCCGATAATAACCAGCTAGACCTAACAAACTCCTAACGTTGATTGTAGTCAATGCTCTAGTCCTATTTTTCACCACTTCAATTTTCCTTGGGTCTACCTCAACTCCCTTACTAGAGAGGATGTGCCCAAGAAAAGTTACCGACCTCAACAAAAACTTACACTTGCTATATTTGGCAAACAATTGATGTTCCTTAAGGGTTTGCAATACAACCCTAAATTGACCCATATGATCACCCTCATTATTCGAATATAGCAAGATAATGGAAATGAAGACAATGAAAAATTTCAAAACTCTCTATTCATTAAGTCAATAAACGCCACCCGAGCATTAGTGAGACTGAAAGACATCACCAAGAACTCATAGTTCCCATACCTAGTCCAAAAAGAGGTCTTTGGTTTATCCTCACCTCTCACCCTAAGTTGGTGATACCCCTTGTATAATAATCATCTTCATAGATAGGTTAACACATTAGAATTTCATAGCATATCAAAGCACATTGATAGTTTTCACCATCCTTATATCACATACAACTTAATCAACCTCACAACATAGTCAAGACATTTCAATTAAAAATCATACCACCCTATAATCCTAATATAAGGCATACTCCAATATAACATCATGACTTAATAACAATTTATCACAATTGGAATTAATGATAGATATTTTAAGACATACCAAGTTTTCCTCATAGTCTATCATCAAGGTCTTACCATCACCCCATAACTCAACCCACTTTGGGGATTAACATCATCACACGATGATAACCAATAAGATAACAAGGCCAATTGCATCTTTATAACACAATTCAACACTAGATCAATACATAAGACAATAGACATAGGCTAATTCACAATACAATTATTAACTTAAATCACATCTCAAGAACTAGCATGATATGCCTATACTTCATCTTAATTTAATCATTATAACACCATAGGTTAGTAATAAAATAAAAAACCAAATCAATTAAATGATCACAAAACAATAGAGATCAATATCACAAGTTAGGGTTAGGGATGGAGAATCATATTCTTCAATTTTTGACCAAACCTCTAAAATTACCATAATCAAGTTGAAATTCATGTTAATATATTCAATTTACCCTTAAGAAATCATTAACAACTCAATCCATAATTTCAATTTCGTAATTGAATAAAACCCATAAGAAAACTCAACTTTTGAAATCTATTTTGAAGGAACCCTTTGAGGAAATAGAGTCAAAGGTGAATTAGATCCCATACCTTAATGTTTGACCAAAACTTTATGGTGAATTCGTTCCTTTTTCAGACCCTAATCCCTAGTCCTTTCTAGTCTTCAAAGGTGAGTTCTAGTAGAGAGAGAAAGAAGAGAGAATTAAGAGAGTTTATTTGTGAATTGTCTTTAGATTAATGAGGGTTGATGGTATTTATATTGGGACTTAATCAAATTAATTAGACTCTATTAAAACCCTTATTAATCACCTATAGTCCTAAATAATTAGATGAAACTAATTTAAATTTTACAGGAAGTTTGACCCTCACCCCTCACTGCTGCACTCCGTCGATGAGTTTAGAGACTGTGAAGGCGGAGGAATTTCTTAAATTGTCTATATATGGGAAGACGGTGGTATCGATGCCTCGTCAGTCCACAACCAGACCGTAGGTGGTCAGGTCGATGCCCACTGTCTAGGCCCTATTTCTTCAAACACAAGGGTCCTCCTCAAGAGCCTTTGGTTGGTCCTTGGGGAGTCGTACCTAGACGTTTCAACTATGAAAAAACTCAAACACCTATTTTATACCCTTCCACCAATTTTCGCATATTTCCGACTCCTAAAAAATTAGTCGCATAGGCTAAGGCACACTAAAACCCTTTGAACCAACTTCTCGGATGTCATGGACGTTCTTGGATGTTTTGGTTCTTTAACCTCCTAAATGACCTATATCCATTAAAATGGACTTAGAAACATAACTTAGACCTTATGATACCTATGTTAAGCTTTACGACACGTCTTGGATTTTGAAGGTGTTTTATGTAATAATCCTAAGGGTCCCCAAGGAGGACCCAAACTCTGGCAAAGCAAGCTACCCAAGGAAGCAGGGTTTGTGCCTTGGGGAAAGACAAGCACGTTTTCCCTATTAATATTTATTGTTGGATTGTGATAAGAAGACTATCCTTACTATTTATAAAAGATGTTTTCCTTATTATTATTTTTCGTTAAAAGTTTAAACTTACGCACTACTTTTCATGTATTATATAATGAATGATAGCTAAGAGGCTTGTTCAAGAACTTCGAAAGGTCGACCACGCCGTGTTCTGGCCAAAGATTCTCCCTAACTTCTAGGGTGTACTTGAGGGTCGTGACGTAAACACGAAATGGTTTAATTCCTCCATCCCAAGCTACCCTGAAGCTCATCACCTCATTCTACTGTCACATCCGGGTTTACCCCCTAGACGTAACTGGCATTTTCGTCCTCTTAGAGGACTAAGAATAGCCTCTTACGTTACATCATTACATTCATAGGTCAAATTTAGTAGAGTGTTGAAAACTTTTCATTAATTATACATGGAGGTTTACAAAGACCTCTACATTAACATTTACATATATATCGAGTATACATAGACCCTTCCTATAGGAACATTACTTGGTCTTCTACTTTTATTGCACATAAGTATATTAAATATAACATAGTCATAATAGTCGTGTCATCTCATAACTATCTAATAAGAGTGTTATAGCTTGGGAATAACCCATACATCAAAGTAAGAATTCCTCACATAGGCTATACAATGTTTCATCCTAAATGGAAAAAAAGAACCACATAAGTCATTAACTAAAAAGCAACTCCATAAGATAGATAGTGGCATCACCCTCGGAAATTCAGGACCTACCCTACTTGGATGATCAGGAGATACAAGCCTTCTTCAAGTCTTCTTCAAAGCACTTCAATACAGGAACCTAAAATGTTAGGGAAAAGGAAGAAATGGGGTTAGTACACCACTTGTACTAAGTATGTTACCACATGCATACATAATATGAAACAACGCTAAGAAAGGGACATTTTATTAAAGTATGAAATTTACTTTTAAAAGCCTTATGCTCATTCAAGAAGACCATATCAATCATTAAGACATATTAATTAAGTCAAAAACATATACATCACAAGAACAACAACATCAAGTTTATTCAAGTCAATCTTCCATATCATATAATTAGATACGAATTCAAATAGCTCTGTTATCAAGTCATATTAACAATAAGCATGAATAAGAGTACATTTCATTATAAACAAAGCAAATCAATTATCCATGAACCCTTTATAAAATTAAAATGAAATGACAAGTATCCCATACCTTAACACATCAAGTAACCCAACAATAATCATGACTACCATCCTACTCACAAAATGGCCTTTAGTATACCTCTCATCTGCTTTTAACAATATAAACCAACACATAATCATAAGTGAACTAATCAACATATAGTATCAACAAGGTGCAAGTTCATCATATATATATAATATGTACCATCATAAGCATAATAATACATAAAAACATCATCCTAAGACTCCCCTCAAGGATAACTAATGCAATGTTTAGGTAGAGTCCCATACCCCTTCCTAGGCTAAGCTAGATCACTTAGGTCATCTTAGTTAGAGATCAATCCTTTAGTTAATTTTACTTTTGGGAACATCTTGCCCTAACTTACATACACCACAAGAGCTAATGTGGAATCCGGTGTAATAGAACACTAAACAGAAGAAAGGCAGACTACTTTCCAATGTAGTACCAAAACATGAGATATAGCAACTACGTGTATCCACTAGCTATTATTGATATGGGGGCAACATAGTTAAAGAACTAGGAGATATAGTTGGTACCATCTTTATGCTACATGCATTGTACTCTACAATCTCAAGAGTACATTAGAAATCCTACCTTTCGTATGTAGGAAGGGACACTCTTCACTCTAGTTCACTCGGTGCTAAAGCTAGAGTCCTTTTTTGAAATGTCCTTAAGCCTTTATTATCAATCATAACTTAGTTTAGGTCACAGGGTCTAAACCTTGTATAACATCATCTTCATCATAACTCAATAATAATTGTATGAGTATAAATCCTTTCATTACAATTAATATAGGTGAGGTTAGCACATTAACATCTTTGTATCATGAGAAGACACATTGGTAAATCATTCACGATCCTTATAACATTTCCATCTTGGCCAACACCTCACAATCATAATCGCAGATATTTCAATTCAACATCATACCACCCTATAAATCCTAATACAAGGAATAATCCAATATAACATCATGACTTAATCACAATTAACCACAATTTGAAGTAAATTATAGAGATCATAAGACTTACAAAGTCTCCTTCATAGTTTATCATCAAGGTCTTACCATAAACCCTCAATTCTATCCAATTTGGGTGTATATCATCATAAGTCAATAATAAACACAATAACAAGTCTCAAAGAATCACTACATAACAATTCAATGCTATATCATAGCATAAGACAAGATACTCTGGTCAATTAATCATGTAGTTTATAACCTTTATCATCTTCACAAGAACTAGCATTGAAGACTATAAATAATCCTAATTTTGTTCATTAGTAGTTTAACAACATCATATATTAATAATTCAACCTATAACCAAGTCAGTTGAATCAAATACAACCTAATTAATATCAAGACCAAACCCGGCTTAAGGATCATCTTCTACAAACTAAACTAAACCTTCAAGATTTATCATAATTAGGCTATAAAACATGTTAATGTATACTTCACATCTGTATCTTCACAATCCAAAATAAATCATAAAAAAATTCAAAAAAAATCATAACATAATTTTTCGAATTGGGGAGAAAGACCCACGTGACCCCTCAACTTTTGAAAATACTCGAAGGACTCTTTGAAGGAAGAGTCCAAGGGGAATTAGATCCCATTTACTCAATTTTGATGAAGAATTAATGTGTTAATCTTCCCTTTACATCCCGCAAAAACCTCCTTTCTTGGTCTTCAATGGTTTCGTCTATAGAGAGATAGAGAGACGAGAGAAGGAAGAGTGGTTTGTTTTGTGAATTGTATTTAGTTAATGTGGTTGGATTCTTTATATGGGGCTGTCAATTAATTTTAATTAAAATTCCCTTACGAACCCTCAACTAACCACCAAAACCCTTAGTTAATTACTTAAGACTTAGTTAAAAATGTGCAGGAAATTATAGGAACCATCGACGAAACCACGATCGACGGATCGTTAGTCCATTGATGATCTGGCCCTCCCTCCGTGCTTCACATCCGTAGTCTTGGTAAGATACTACGAAAATGAGTCCCTCCTGTGATTTTTGTAAGATTTGACGACGTATGGCATCAACTCCCCATCGATTAACACAACCTCCGTCGTCTGCCTCTCGTGGGTGCACAGTGCCCTGGCAGTGTTTGACTCCACTTGAAAGGGTCCTCCTAATGTACCCTTAGTAGATCCTTGGGGAGTTGTACCCAGAAATTTTCACCATGAATCTACTTAAACACATGTTAGACACCCTTCCACCAATTTTCATCATTTTCTGACTCGTAAAAGCTAGTCAAATAGGCTAAGGCAGGGTAATACCTCCTTGAACTACTTTCAAGACATCATGGACGTTTTGGTTTCTAGACTTCCTAAATGACTTATATTATTTTAAATTGACCTTAAAACAATGACAAAGTAGAAGGGGGATAGTAATAGGAATGGGAGCTGTAAGAAAGTAAAGGGACAAAGGCGAGAGCGGCACCGCGGCAATACCAGCACGGAAAGATATCGGGGAAAGTGAATGAGAGGATTACCTTATGTGACAGTTATGTTAGACTCTAGAAGACGTCTTGGATTTTCAAAGTGTTACAACAATAAAAGCTCAACTTAACAATTATGAGTCAATTATGCCGAACTTCAACTTACTAACATGCTATATATCATTTCATAAAGACTCACCATATCAAAATACACAACATGACTCAAAACAAGAAAAATTGCAAATTATTTTAAGTCAAAATGGACATTCATTGTAATTCACTGTAACTTCATAAAAAATGTACCTTTCGCAAAACATCACTTAAAAATAAAGCAACTTCAATTTTAAATCATTGTTTTAATTATTAGTATGAATTACTAACCTTAGCTATCAAATATATGAGGGTAATGGTACTGGGCATTTCGGTCCTCGCAGCTTTATTCATAGGCAAACTTACAAACCCTGCAAGATATCATAATGACCCCACATAGCGCAGGACCACTTTCCTTTCTGCAAAATCTATCATCGCCCTTTCATACGAGAAATTTTCAAATATATTTATCCACCCTTCTTCAAACTCAAATCCCTTCTCCTATGATCGACGTAGACGTTTTGCCGACAACGAGGCCGTGTTGCAAAACCGTTTCCTTATGATATAACTTTCTCCAAAGTTTTCATAAATCAAATCAGACCAAGAAGAAAAGGCTAACCCATTTCAAAGAAACCATCCAATAAGAGACCTACACCTCCTAACCATACAAGGCTTCATATGGAGCCATGGAGATGGATGAATGAAAATTATTATTATAAGCAAATTCACTAATTCAAATGGCTTAGTCCCCATTTCCTTGAAATCTATACAATCTCTAAGCATATTCCTCAAGGGTTTGAATAGTAGCGCTTTGCTTTTTATCTATTTAGGGATGAAAGCAGTATTGACTCTCACCTTTATAACCGAACCCTTCTAGGAATGACCTTAATACGCGTAGATTGTGATTATCACAGCCGCGACCGCATATGATGGATAAGCTAATCCCATAGAGACAATCACACTCATCTATGAAGATCCTAACATAATGTTTCGCTGAATAAGTCGATTTAACAAGAATAAAGTGAGATGACTTGATCAACCTATCCACAACCACCCATATAGATTCATATTTCCTTTGAGTCTGATGTAAACCCACTAAAAAATCCATATTGATGTCTTCCCACTTCCAAGTTGGAACTTGGATTCCTTGGTAGTAAGCCACTCGGTTTTGAATGTTCGGCTTTCAATTGTTGGCAATTTGGTCATTTAGCAACAAATTCCTCTTTGTCCTTCATTAAACTTTCCCACCAATAAATTTCCCTGAGGTCATGGTACATTTTTTTGGAACACGGATAAATGGATTAGCGGGACCCATGGGCTTCCTCAAGAATATGGATCCTCAACTAATCTACCTTAGGAACGTACAATCTTACTTGGTACCTCAAAACACCATCCCCCCCTAGGGAAAATTCCTCATTAAGTTTGCCAAGGACTGATTACTTCAACTCCATCAATGATTTATCGAGGTCTTGTTTGTACCTCACCTCAGCTACCAATGATGACTCGGAGTTACGATGGAACATGAAACCCGCATTCAGAGAATCTTACAACCTTATACCCACCTAGAAAACCAATGAACATCCTTTACTATGTATTTCTTGGCTTCATCTATGTGAAACACACTACCCATAGTCATACGACTTAGAGTATCCGCAACCACATTCGCCTTGCCGGAGTGATAAAGAACACTTATGTCGTAACATTTCAACAAGTCTAACCACCTTCTTTGTCAGAGATTAAACTCTTTTTGAGTAAACACATATTGAAGACTCTTGTGGTCGGTATAAACATCATCATGGATGCCATACAAATAATGCCTCCATATTTTCGAGGAAAATACCACGTCCTCTAAATCAAGGTCATAAGTTGGATAATTTCTCTCATGCACCTGATGTTTACTAGAATCATAGGTTATTACCTTCCCATGTTGCATAAGCAAACACCCTAAACAAACTCGAGATATGTCACAATACACAACGAAACCCTTTATATCCTCTGGTAAAGTGAAAACCAGAGCAAAAGTAATGCTATCTTTTAACATTTGAAAACATCTCTCACATACCTCTGACCACTCAAATTTCTTACATTTTTGTGTCAAAGTAGTCAAGGGAGATGAAATCAACACAAAATCATCCAAAAACCTTCAATAATAACCCGCTAAACCCAAGAAACTCCTAACGTCTGTCGGAGTCAATGGTATAGGCAAATTTTTCACAGCCTCCGTTTTCCTTGGATCAACCTCAACTCTCTCACTACAGATGATATGACAAAGAAATGTGACCGACCTCAAACAAAACCCACATTTGCTATACTTGGCAAAAAAGTGATGTTCTATAAGTATTTGCAATGCCATTCTCAATTTCTGTGATCACTCTCTTTTTTCCTATATATGAAGATGTCTCAATGAGACCATGAAAATGATCTGGTAACCATTCGAAAACACGAATTTATTAGGTCAATATATGTCGCAAGAACATTTATGAGACCAAAGGACATTAATAAAAACTCATAGTGACCATATCTAGTATGAAATGTCATCTTTCATATATTCCTACCTCCCACCTTATGTTGGTGATACCCCGAATCAAGTCAATCATAGAAAAGTAGCTTGCCCCTTGTAGTTGATCAAACAATTCCTTAATCTGAGGGAGAGCAAACTTGTTCTTAAGAGTGACTTCATTAAGTTGGCGATAAAAAATACACATTCTTAAGGACCCATTCTTCTTCTTCACAAACAAAACCGAAGCACCCCATGGAGAAATACTAGATCTAATGAAGCCTTTGTCTAGTAAATCTTTGAGTTGAGCGTTCAACTCTTTCGATTTGGCTGAAGCCATTTGATAAAGAGGTATTAAAATGGTATTGGATACGATAACAAGTCGTTACCTAAATCAATTTACCATTTGGGAGGAATTCTGGGAAGAACATTAGGAAAGACATTCGGTAATCCACTCACTATGGGGACCGACTCAATGGGAGAATTTCAAAGTCAATATTTTTGTCTTACTATATGGTATAAACACATTTTGGAGATCATTTTGCATGCTTTCAAACAAGATATGGTACTCCCTCTAGGAATAGAATTTCCCCCCTTCCACTCTACAACGGGCTCATTTGAAAAGTTAAACTTCACCACCGCTGGGGCGTGTTTATACAATTAATAGAGGGCAAGCAAGCAGAAACCATCCATACCCAAGATAACATCAAAATCAAGAATATCAAATTCTACTAGTTAAACATAAGAAACTTTATTGGGCAATTTATACACACCCTTTTAGCAACAACCAACTTACCCACCAGGGTAGACACTATAGAAGGTTCATGCAAAATTACGGGTAAAATATCAAACTTTTTTGTTACTAGAGGAGTAACAAATGATAAAGTAGCAACATGATTAAGTAAGACATATACTTCGATAGAGAAGACTTTCAACATACCGGTCACCATGTCGGGAGAAGTCTCTTGCTCACCCTTAAAGTAGAGAGCATAGAAGAAGTTCTTCTTTGGATCCTCATTTGAACTACTTACTTGAGCTTTACCACTACCCTTGTCTTTTCCCCTCACATTACAAGAATCCTTTACCTTGTTCCAACTTTTACCACAACCAAAACAATTGTCCATCCCCTTAAGATAATAACCATAGTGCTGTTTGCCACACTTTCAAAAAGTTGGCTTCTCGGTTGGTGAACTAGTACCCTTCCCTTATTAGGCTTAGGGTTAGACACCCTATCACCACTAGCCTTAGGGAACATGGGAGGAACTTGATTAGAAACCCGCTTCTTTAATCTAGGATTGTATTGTATGTAAGCATATTCTTGAGAACTCCATCAAATATCTTGGCTCTTAGCATCCTTACTCTTTCTCTTAGCCTTCCTCCCCACGTGTTTGGCATGCACCATAGACGGGGAAAGGGTCATGTTTCCTATAGCATAATAGATGACATTCCTCTTGAAATTATCTTACATCTTACAACTCCACCTCATAAAGCGACTCATTTTAGAGTCTTGGCTCGGAAACCCAGAATGACATATATTGACAATTTAGTGAATTTCAATGAGTATTCGTGCAGACTCATACCTCCTTGGTAAAGGTTGATGAACTCCACCACTTTAGCTTCCCTTTTCACCCTAAGAAAGAACCAATCAAGAAAAACCCTCTTGAAGATCTCTCAAGTCACCAAACCACCGCTTAATGACCTATTATCCCTCCATTGGACATACGATGCTTGAGCCATATCCTCAAGTTTATAAGTATCTAACTCGACATTCTAACTAGTAGAGAACCCTAGAGTAAAATATCTTGTAGACTTCATCAATAAACTCTTTGGGGTCTTCTTCAACATTTGACCCGTAGAAAGAAGGACAATTCATCCGAGTTAAATCCCTTAGATGAGAGGCCATGGTAGTGACTTTTTGTTGAGCTTGAGGTACAACCTTTCATTAGATTTGGTAATCATGGCTTGGGCTTGAGTAGTGGAGGCTTGTCCTTTGGTAGTAAAGGCTTGGGCCATTTCAAGAGAGAGGCCCTTACGTTCTCATTTGTCAAAAGAGGATTCATCGGGGCTTGGTCATGATTAACATATTTCTCAAGAGAAGGAACTGGATCACCACGGGGAGGACCTTCCGCATTGGCAATTTCTCCATCAAGTCTTAGTGACACATTCCTTTGAGTATTAGTTTCCCTATAATCACAAAAATAGGATTCAATGCAAAAGCACATAGATCTAACAAACAAAAGTCACAATATTGGATTTCCAAGAAAGTTAGAGTTTCATAGGCATCATCCAGATTCCTATCCATAAGTGTGGCGCGCTTCAAAATTATGAATACGAACTTACATAGACATGGTTAAGACAGACATTGACTCAAAGAAAATGCAACCTCATGATCTCATACCAAGTTTGTCACATCCGGGTTTACCCACTAGACATATCTGGCGTGTGCTCTTGAGCTAAGACTATCCTATCCTCCTTATTTTACATCATTAGCAGTCATAGGTAAACTTTGGGCGAATATGTGAAAACTTTTCATTTACTTTCTACTTGTTGGTTTACAATAGACTCTACATAATATGATAATCTATATCGAATATACATAGACCCTTTCACTATTGGAAATAACTTAGCATCTACTTTTATTTGTCATATAGTAATAATATAAAATATAACATATTCATAATTCATTGTCCTCATATCAATTGTCTAATAAATGTGTATAGCTTGGGCATAACCCCATACATCAAGTCGAATGTCCATTACATGGGCTATACAATGTTTCATACTAAATGGCAAAAGAACCATATATGTCTTTAACTAAAAAGCAACTACACAATCATCTAGATAGTGGCATCACCCTCGGAATTTAGGACCTAGTCCCACTTGGTTGATAATGGGAGAGTCCAAGCCTTCTTCAAGGTGTTTTTTCGTCTTCAAAGCCTGTCAATGATCAGAACATCAACTATTGGGGAAGGAGAAATGGTGTTATTAGCACCACTTGGTATACTAAGTATGAGAGCCATAATACACACTTACGATAAACCATGCTAAGAAAGTGACAATTTATTGAAGTATGCTCTTGTTTGAAACGGCCTATGAACAATTCAAGAAAGCCATATACCAATAATTAAATAAATATTCATAAGTCAATAGAATGTAAAGCCCAAGAACACAACATCAATGCTAGTTCAAGTCAATCATTTGGCTATCATAGAATTAGACATCAATATTAAAGTACCGACTCTATTAGCAGGTCCTATTACAATAAAAAATCAGAGAACATTTCATTATAAACAAAGCAAGTCATTACCCATGAATCCATTTTCAATTTCAACAAGTGCATGGGCCAACAAAATCACCATAACCTTACTCAAACAAGTAACCAACAAGAATCATGACTAACATCTTACTTCATATAACATGGTATTTAGGTGTACATATCTTCTTACTTTAACAATATAAACCAACACATAGTCATAAGTGAACTAATCAACATATAGTATTAACAAGGTACAAGTTAATCATATATAACATATACCATCATAAGCATAATCATACATTAGAACATCATCCTAAGATTCCCCTTAACAATAAAAAGTTCAATACTTAGGTAGAGTCCCATACTCGTATCAAAACTAAGCTAGACCCCTTAGGTCATCTTAGTAAGAGTTTCAATATTTTAGTTTATTTTACCTTTTGGGAACAACTTTACCTGACCTATATAGACCACATGAGCTAATGTTGAATTCGGTGCCATAAAAACCTACACCGAAGAAAGGCGGACTACTTTTAAAGGTAGTACCAAATCATGAAACATAGAAACTACGTGGATCCACTAACTAGTATTCCTATGGGGCCAACATAGTTCAAGAACTAGGAGATATAGTTGGTACCCTCTTTATGCTACATGCATTGTAGTCTCCAATATCAAGATTACATTAGTGATCCTACCTTACAGAGGTAAGGGGACATCCTCATTAGTCACTCAGTGCCTAAGGCTAGAGCCCTTTTTGAAATGTCTTTAAGCCTTTATTATCAATCATAGCTTAGTTTAGTTCATAGGATCTAACCCTTTTATATCATCATCATCACAACTCAATAATAATTGCTTGAGTATAAATTCTTTCATTACAATTCATATAGGTGAGGTTAGCACTTAACATCTTCATATCATGAGAAGGCACATAGGTATATCATTCACCATCCTTATAACATTAACATCTTAAGCAAAGACCTCATAATAATAATCAAGGCATTTCAATTACAACATCATACCCCCTTATAAATCCTAATTCAAGGAATAATCTAATATAACATCATGACTTAATCAAAATTAACCACAATTTGAAGTAGAGGTTAGAGATCATACGACTTACCAAGTATCCTTCATAGTTTATCATCAAGGTCTTACATAAACCCTGAATTCTACGAATTTTGATATACATCATCATAAGTAAATAATAAATATGATAAAAAGGATACAAGAATCACTAAATCACAATTTAATACTAGATCATAGTTTAAGAAAAGATACTTAGGTCAATTCACAATATACTTTGTAACCAAGATCATCTTTACAAGAACTAGCGTGAAAGACTAAAAATCATCCTAATTTTTTTAAGGGTTAAGGGTTAAGGGTAATCTTCTACAAACTAGACCAAACCATTATGATACATCATAATTATGTTAAATTAAATGGTAATATATTCAAAATATCCACAATACATCATAAACAAATCAATTTATAACATAATTTTCGAGATTGGAATGACCCCTGAAACTCAACGTTTGAAATAATTGAAGAACCCTTTAGTAAAAGGTCTGTAAAGGTGAGTAGATCCCATACCTAAATCCTTGATGAAGAATTGATGGTGAAATAGTCCCTTTACAGCCCCCAAAACCATCCCCTAGCTTGGTCTGCAATGGTGTCATCCAATCGAGAGATAAAAAATAGAGAAGGAAGAGTGTTTTGTTTTGTGAGTTGTAATTAGTTTAATGGGTGGAGTCTTTATATAGGGGGTTCATTAAGTTAAATAGACTTAACTTAACCCCTAACTAACCACTAAAACCATTAATTAATTATTTAAGACTTAGTTAAAAACGTGCAGGAAATTATAGGCCCCCATCGACTAGACCAGGATCGACGGATTGTTGGTCCATCGACGGTTTAGAACTCCCACCGTGCTGGAAATCCGTAGTATTGGTAAGATACTATGAAAATTAGTCCCTCCTGTGAATTTTCTAAGATTTGACGACGTATGGCATCGACACCCCATTGATTAACACATGCTCCGTCGTCTGCCTCTAGTGGGTGCACACTGCCCAGGCAGTGTTTGACTCCACTTGCAAGGGTCCTCTTCAAGGGCCCTTTTTTTTTCCTTGGGGATTCGTACCCAAACGTTTCGACCATAAATCTGCTTAAACATATGTTATACATTCTTCCACAAATTTTCATCATTTTCCGACTCGTAAAATCTAGTAAAATAGGCTAAGGAAAGATAGTACCTCCTTGAACTACATTCTGGACGTCATGGACGTTCTTGGCTATTTTTGTACCTAGACTTCCTAAATGACTTATATTCATTTAAATGGACTTTAATACAGTTCGTAGACCTTATTTCACTTATGTAAGGCTCTACAACACGTCTTGGATTTTCGAAGTGATACAGATACCATTAGTGATTCAACTAAAGCTTCCATGAGATTTAACATCTTAAGCTACCATGAGAATTTCAACTCAAGCCTGCTTGAGATTTACTATCCCTACCATTGAGATCTACCATCTCAAGATATTATGCCATGGTCTTGTTTCACCAAGTGTATAACCCAAGAAGTGATCATACAATCCATCTTCAACCTAATATATTCCATCAGGTCTTGATTCATTTAGGTTATTAAGTAAACCTAGAGTCCATATATGTGTGAGAATTTGGTTCTCCTATCAGGTTTAAGTGTAGGTAAAGAAGAAAACATTAGCATAATCTCTTTCATACTGACTTGCAACCCAAACCAAAGAATCAAGTCACACAAGGTCCACATAATGATTCTACCTTCAATTCATCATGGATCTATGTGCATTACATGCTTACTTTATTCGCTGTAGATGATTAGAAGGTAATTTCAGGAAAATATGATCACATAGGTTCAATTCCAACTATACAAGTCAAGACAAACCTAGATCAATTAGGCCTAGTTCAATTCATATCTAGGTGATTCAAACATAATAAATTTCCATATAATACAATTGAATTAACAAGATCAACTTAGAACCTTCATATTGCCTCTAATGGCCTAAAATCAAAGTGATCACTGTCACACCCGGAGAGTACACCCAGATGCAATTGGTGGAGGCGGCCTCTCAGAGAACTCAAACAAGGCTCTTAGCGTTCATCATAACATGTTATCAGTTAAAATTTGCGGAAAATCAAAAACTTTGAATACTATGTGAATTATACTTACTTATACTTCTACTTCACATTCATAAGCATTCGATATTCTAAAAAAATTGTCTCACATGATAAAACCATCTACCGATAACGAATCTGGACTTATCCATAATAGTAAAAATTCCATAAGGCCTTAATATTAAGAATCCAAAGACATAATCGAAATACTATATCTTAAAATCCTATTGAAGTGTTCGTAGCAGAATTTGGAAAATATATCATCCCCAGGGGCCGCTCAGATTTGAACATCTCTCATCCCCGCACCTGACGACCTGTCAACACTGATGGATAAAGAGTCAACTTCTTGAATCGACCTTCTTAATCTTCAATGGCCGGACTCTCATTTGTGGTATACGAGTAATGGGTTAGTACCACATATACTTAGTATGAGTATACTGCACATAAACATTAATAGATGCATGCAAAAGGATCATTCATCAATTCTTTAAGAATAATGCTAAGTCATATGATGTCTTGAATGCACATACCTTAAAACATGTATAAGTTAAGGATTTCATTATCATAAAGCATGATCATAATTAAAGACAGATTATCATAAAATCATGTTAACATTTTATATAACATAGATCCTATAAACATAACATACAAAAAACTTACCAATGATGTCATACCTAACCTACAAGTTCAATGGTCATATGAAGCTCCATAACCACACACAACCAAGTAATGAGATAGGAGACCATAAGTAAAGCCTTTCTTCATATAACTTGTAACATGGTAGTCATCATCGCATAAAGAAATATAGACCAATAACATGTTCATCAACATAAATAACTTCATATAAGAGTAACAAAATGTATCATAATCATGATACCTTTAATATTATCATATTACATAAGAACAATCGCCTAGGACTTCCCTTATGATCAACTTCTCCAATGTCTAGGTAGAGACCCACAACCCTACCTATACTAAGTGGACTCTTCAAGTCACTCTAGTCAACATCCATTTACTTGTCTTTAATTTCACATGAAGGAAAACACTCCTTAACCAATATAGACTCAATGTGATCTAAACAATGAAATACGGTGTCATATAAAACCCCACACCGAAGACGTTGTCTTATACCGTCCAACGTAGAAGAAAACATTACATCGCTTTTCAGGTGGATCCACAAGCTAGTATCATATTGTGGCAACAATTACAAAGTTTCACGAATTCTCGGAGATGTATTAGATACCCAATTTCCACATTACATAGCACCCTCTATGTCCTGAGAGTCATTGTTTAACCGACCTTCAAATAGGGAAGGGACACCTCTTCATATCTATTCATTTGGCTTGCTAAGTTCCTTTCTTGAATAACACTTATGTTGTCTTTTATCATAAAATTATCATAGGTCATAGGACATTAACTTCGTGTATAAACATGATCATCATAAGTTTAGGATTAGATGAGAATTTCCTTTCATCATAACCTTTCGTTTATGAGATTAATATAGCATAATCATCTTGTGTAAAGCATACAATAGAATATCATAACTTGCATTATCTTATTCTTATCAACATCTCACAATTAACATGTTCGTAGACCAACATCTACGCATAGCATTATTATAAATACTTCATTAGCATTGTAATATCATGTATAGGCTAACACAGACATCATGGAATAATCACGACTTTAGAAGACTTACCTCTTGCTTCCAAATAACTTATTCAAGAACTTACATTCAGCTTACAACTATCAAAACAACAACATAGTGAAATACTCAATAGAATAACCAATACACACTCTCCAATTCAGATACATGATTAATTCATACTATAGGATAAGGTAAGAGTCATTAAAGAATTCTTTCAAGTCTTAGTTCCAACTCCAACTTTTACATGTTATGAAGTAGTTGGATCAACCCATTCTAAATCATCAATAAGATAAAAACATACGTCACACGCATTCAAACATTAATACCAACATAATAATCAATTCGTGTGAAATCGACTACAGGAAACAATTACTTTTCATTGAAAATAATAAATCTAGAGTTAGAAAGAAAAACCTGTTTTTTAGAGTAAGAACCCTATAATTTGAATTTCTTGAAAACTATCTTTGAAAGGACATCTTGAGGAAATGAATCCCAAAAGTGAAAAATCCATAACTTATAAAAGAATAATCAACGAAAATTTAATGGAAATCTGTAAGTCTTCATCTTCTTCCTTAAGCTCTTCTTATTCAATGGAGTTTAGAAAAAGAGGCGTTTCTTCAGAGATTAGTAATTGCGTTTGAATCTGATTTGGACGTGTAAAAAGTGGTCTGAAGCTGAACTAGAATCAATATATAGTCGTCCTATAAAATACCCAAAAGACCCTCCACTTAAGTGGGAATTTTTATGAAGTTAATTTACAAAAATATGACTTTAACAATTCTGGGAAGCTGCTGCGCGTCGCGGGGTCAAATATTGTCATTTTTCTAAAATTTTTGTTGTGGCAATGAGGTACGTGTGAGCCTCGGTTCGCGAGGCTGCCTGTTTGCAGACTTCTAGGCTGCCTGCTCACCCATGTTGGGGTCCCCCCATGACCTCGTGGTCCGTTTAGGGTTTCATTATTGATGTTTTGGACCCTTTTTATTACATACTACCCTATCCAGTTCTTTAAAAGTGTTTTGGAGTTCATTTGACAACCTCGAAATCGTCACCAATCAAGGGGACTTCAACTCTCTCAAATAAAACTATTTACGTACGTTCAGGGTCTATCTTTGTCGTTTTGGCTCTAAAATTTTCCAATGAACTTATAACATAAATATAGGTCTGCAAATATCATTTTCATTTTAAACATTAAAAAAAAAAAAATTTTATAGATTAAGTCTAGTCTACAGTCATGGCATTTCTGGAGTGTTACAATCGCCTACAACATCAAAACTACAATTCACACCATGAAAACCTCATGAAAATATCACATTGTATCATATTAAATAATTAATGACACCCCACTATGATTGGGATCAGAATTAAGCTTACCCACAATTGAATCACAACCCTCTCTAGATTGGGGTTCTTTGGATTTCACAGTAAGCTCCATAAATGGAAGAAATCCATTGATGAATAAGATTCACTACCGTATATTAAGCCGAAACCCAGTTGAACCTTGTTGAATTTTGTCATGAGCTCCTTCTAATTTCTCTTCTTCTTCATGTGGGTTTTGAGAGAAGTTTGGTCGAGATGTTTTGATTGGATGTAGGGTTTAGATGGCTATTAAACCCTATTACACTTCAAATACAAAAACACAATTCAATAATAATCCATTATGTGGAAAAAATTTCCCTGCATTTAAGGACATTTTAACTCAATTCAAATATGAATGACTTAAAATCGACAGGACAAATAGGGAGTTTACTGCGCATCGCGGAGGCATTGGCATTTCGTAGTTCTGAAAATTTTACAAAAAATGTTTTGTGATGTCACCATGTCGCAGGGACAAACGTGGCCATCTTATTTAACGCGCGGACACGCAATCAATGTCTATTCTTTAGGCTTGCGCGGTGGCTTACTTAGACCGTGTTTAGGTCCCCTTGGGGACCCCTTATGCTGGTCCCCAGGGCGTCGTTATCGACATTTAAACTCTTTAGATTCAGTGTTTGTATAGGGACCCATAAATACATTTAGACCCTCACTACAACCTGAAACTTCAATAACAAAACACTATGATACCCTAGTTTCAACTTCGACTAGTTTTTGAACGTCTTGTACGTTGACCTCTAAACACTAACTTTCCAAATTACATACTAACTCTAAACTATTTTGTCATTTTCTGACTTAATAAAATCCTAACATCAGTAGGGAATCTCATTAAACCTAGCTCACTGTCTTAGGTGTAATAATACTACTCCCCCCACTTGTAACTTCATCCTTGAACGAAAATTATGAACAGTTCTCTAAAGTACAACAACTGTAGACTATAGCCCATAGTATAATGCATTTACCTATGCACATACCACAACTAAGAAAAACAACTAATTCCAAGATAGACATACCTACAACTACACATAAACCATATGATCTCATAAAAAGTCTCCTTATCCATCCCCCACTTGGAATAAGTTACATATGACTTTCTAACATCCATTTCCTCATCATTAAGAATGAAAGCAACCAAAATGACAAGACAAATCAATAATCATAGAAATTATGGAAATTTTCATAAATCATCAAGGTAACCATACCACCGGAGAGAGACATATGAAATCATTCTTCTTGATCGATCCTTTGATTGGAGAGCATAGAAACTACTTCCTCTTTGGAAAACACTCTTCCACTTGATTAGTAGAAACTTACTGGTTTCTTTTTTCTTCATATGAGTTTTTATCCTCGAAAATCTTTGTCATATGACTCAGTCTTCACCACACCCATAGCACAATATATCCACAGCCAGCCCCATACCTCGGTGATTTGTTACCACCCTAGTGCAGTGGTCGGGTAGTACGCATTGTTCTTATCATACCTAGAAGTATTAATGTACATTTTTCCCGGGACTTATGTTGATTCTTTTCTAACGACCATATTCCATCGAACCATTCACCTTTTCATTCTAACTCTCTTCTCTCCTTCTATGCTTGTACCCTTCTATTGCTAATAAACCCTTATTCTGGATATATCCATATCATGTACGAATCATTTCCTACGACACTCTTCTCTACTATTCGTACACCCGTATCACATGACCTATTCATCAAGTCTTTAGGGTTTTCCACAAAGTGTGAGCATGTTTAGGACATATTGGTGAACTTCAATCATATACCTTAACACTCAACTTAACTTGCTTTAGATTTGGTGAATTCTCGGGAAACTTACTCCTCCCTCAATTTCATAGGAAAGAACCTATCAAGGAAAACGGACTGAAAAGTCTTCCACTCAATGAAACCTGCCCTTATGGCCTCGAATCTTTCAATTGCCCATACCAAACTTTAGCTACATCTTTCAATTAGTAAGCGGCTAGCTTCTCTTTCTCCCTAGAAGTCAAATCCATAATAGCAAGAGTATTATAAACCTCATATATGAACCCATATGGATCCTTATCTACCTTGCAGCCACTAAATTATGGCGGTTTCATCCTCAAGAACTCTCTAGTTATATGAGATCAATATTCCCCTATAATGTTAGGCCACACTCCCTATGGCTTGTTCCTTGAAGGACTTATTTAACCATTCATAGAAGTCCTAAAATTTCCCCCCCTCCCCTTTTAGACTCATTTCTCCCACTTGGAGAGCATTATGAACTTGAGGAGGAACCTCTTGATTTTCAATGCAATCTCATTTAACTTCTAGCATTAACCCTATTGTTACCCATAACCTTGATAAAAATCATAAGTAACATGCTTACTCAAGACATAGTCTATGGAACGACTTAAAGAGTGAAGAGGTTAAACCTTCTTAAGCATCCCGTAACCTCCTACTCATATATATGTCGCGACTCGTACCAATGAATAAGACTCTACTAGACGTGGTTTTGAGAAATCAGAGGACCATTACATAACCTTATTCTCTGATACGAAGCTTGTCACGACCCAAAGTACCCCTTAGAACATAGTGCATCCTTTAAGTTGTAACACGGCGTACTTGATCTCTCTGAGGCCTTGTACAAGCCATTTGACATCATTCACTGCATATTTATATGAAAAGTAGTGTGGAATTAAAACCTCTCTTTCAAAACATAGTGCGAAGTCATTTCATAAACTTCTAATATATCTCTCAAAAATAATCTATGTCATCATGAATACAATAGTCTTGGGTCACAACCCATAAAAAGTCTAACATAGAAAAGAACATAAAATACGTCATAGTGGTAGTAACCTCAGTTGCTATAAGGACTCACCAATATTTACTTCTTGAAAGCCATTGAAACTCTACCATTGAAAGCAACTCAATATCTTCAATACCCTACATTGAATTAGAATTTAGGCAAAGTATGTGTTAGTACAAAATGTACCAAGTATGGAAACTATCATACAAAATATAAGATATATCAAAGGGTTAATCAATAATAAAAATAATCATAAGCGATAAAGTCATAAGCATAACATGAATATTATAAACATAATAAATCATCATAAAGAATGTAAGAGTTTATATTTAACTCATTCTCCTTCTTACTCAAATGAACTACTTCATAAGCCTCCTCCAAGTATACTTGTGTAAGGCTAAGGTAGCAGCCTATAAGACTACCAAGTTAAGATCATCGCTTTGAATCATCTTGTTCACCATCACTTAAACAATTATACTAGGTTCATCATAACAAATGAGCACTATGCCGTAGGACAACTCAAAGCACACTTGTTATAATACTCCGAAAGTCTATAGCCTAATCTAGACCTATCATGAGAGTATAAGAGTTGCAACACTGTTTCAGACTCATTATATTGTATCTAAGTCATTTTTGAAGTTTTAGAATCAAAATGTTAAGGAACGCCCATGACATTCGGAAACTAGTCCAATAGGTTCTTGTATGCCTTAATATGTTTAACAAGGTGTTCGGAGTCAGGAAATAATGAAATTTAGTAGTAAGGTTTCTAATACGCATTTGAGTTGGTTTATAGTCGAAACGTTCAGGTACGACCTCCCAAGGACCAACAAAAGTGTCCTTGAGAAGGACCCTTGTAATTTGACTAAAAGTAATCAATTGGATATTGTGCACCTACGACCACAGCCGACGAGGCGTGGTTGAATCGATGGGGCGTCGATTCCTCCACCGACCAACAGTTAGACATTTTGGCTAAAGTTCCATTTGGAAAAGTCTTTGACACCAACATCGAATGTGCAGGATGGAGGGGGGGGGAAAGAGCGTCGACTGACATATGAACCGTTTGTCGTGGTCTCGTACGTTAGGCCACAATTTTGTTGTTTCATTTTAATTAGTTAATTAAGTGGTTATGTAATTACTTAGGGATTAAGAAAGGTCTAATTAAGTTATTTAATGACTTCTACAAAAGGCTCCAAACCTAATTAAACTAAACCGAATCATAAATAATTCCCAAAACGCCGCAATTATCTTCCTCTTCTTCTTTCTATCCTCACAAATAAGGTCTCTGTCCATCAAATCACATTACTTAGTCTTAGTATTACATTCACCTTTGGGGATCTCTTTCCTATCCCCAAAGGGTTCCTTCAAATTGATTTCAAAAGAAGAGTTTTCAAAGTGTGGTCTTATTCTATGACCTATTTGAATTTTTACATTGCTTTGTTTGATATTTCTATATTTTTGAGTACATTTAGTAGTGTAAGTCAAATTATGCTTGTTTTTGATATTATCCTAGGTTGTGAAGTAGATCATGAATTTGACCTGTCTCTAACCCTATGCTATGAGCTAGTGATGAATTGTTTGTGTAGTGATCCAGTTGACTTCATTATTTTGTAAATTACTATTGTGTTACTATGCTACACCCTCTGTTGGGTTGAATTGGATGGTAGATGGTAAAACCTTGATAATGGCTTGTGAAAAAGATTTGGGTTAGTCTTGTGATGTCAATTGATTACTTCAATTATGATTACTTGTGCTTAGTGATGAAGTTGTATTGAAGTATACCTTATGTTAAGATTGATAGGGTTGGTATGATGTTGAAAATTGGAATGTTTTGAATTAGGGTTCGTGATACATTTTCTATAGGTAAACTTTTTAAAATAAGGATGGGGGTAACTTTACATGTGCCTTATTATGATGTGGTTATGTAAATGAGATAACCTCACATGTGTGAATTGTAATGAAAGGAAAATGCTCATGCAATTCTTATTGAGATATAAGTATGATTATATAAGGGATAGACCCTATGACCTACACTAAGCTATGATGTTTAATAAAGACTCGAAGACATTTCAAAAGGGACTCTATCTTAGCACCGAGTGAAGTAGAGTGAGGAGTGTCCCTTCCCATATAGGGAATGTAGGATCACTAATGTACTATGAGATTGGAGTATATAATGCATGTAGAATAAAGAGGTTCCCAACTACATCTCCTATTTTGAACAGTGCCGTCCCATAGAATACTAGCTAGTGGATCCCATCATATGCTATGTTCATTGTTCTTTGGTACTACTTTGCAAGTAGTGCCGCCTTTTTCTCGGTGGCAATTCCATAAACATGCGGATTTCAACATTATATCAGTGAATATGTCGTTTAACGCAAGGTTTCCTAAAATGGAAAAATGATATTGAGTGAAAGCCAACTAGGAGACCTAGGGGTTTTACCTTATCCTAGGTAGGGGTATGGTACTCTACATATACGTTGAACTAGTTAGCCTTGAGGGAATTCTTAGAATGATGTTATTATATGCTTATGTGCTTATATGGTTGTAAATGTGAAAGATATGTATATGTTGGCCTTACATGTTGATGACACTCTGTGATGTTGGTTTCACTTATGAACATGTGGTTGGTCTCTATTGCTAAAGTAGGGTAATGTTTACTCTTAATGGCATAGTATGTAAAGTTGGTCATTACTTATGGTTCTTAATCAGTTTACATCGTTGGGTGAGGTTATGGGGCCTTACTTAGCCTTTCACTAGTGGACATAACGAGGGTTCATAAGTAATGGTCTTACTTTGTTATGTAGTAATGAAATCTTATACGTGCTTATTGATATTATAATATGATTGATAGAGTTGTCTTGGTTATGTTCTCAATTATGTTGATATGCATGTTAACTTGACTAGACTTAATATTATTTCTGTTGTGATGTACATGGTCTTGACTTAATGAATATGTACTATTGACGTGTATTTCTTCTTCGTGTGCATAAGGCTTTTCAAAATAAATTAGCGTGATTTAATGAAATGTCCCTTGCTAGCATGATTTCTATGTTGTGTGTGCATATGGTCCTATACTAAGTACAAGTTATGTGATACCCCAGTTTCTCCCTTTTTCCTTAACATTTTAGGTTCCATTTGTTGAAGGGTTTGTGATGACTTTTGTAAAAATGTTGGATCCTCATTCTCAAAGTTGGGTGGGTCCTCATCACTTCAAGGACAATGCTACTTTCTAGTATTGGATGTTTATTACTCTTAAAGAAACTTTGTTCATCTCTTTAATTTTAGTACTAAGATTGTAATTCATATATGCGTCTTTTATGTATTGATTTATGTGTTTATTCCAATTTTTATATCTCTATTTAGATTGTTATTATATAAGAGCATCCGTTTTGGCTATATCGTTAATCTTCATATATATGTGTTGCCATAAAGTAGAAGACTATGTATCTTCTATACGATGGTGCTAAGTTTAACTGGATATGATATATTAAGGGTGTAAGCGAGAGGTCTAAGTAAACCTCATGAAGTATTGTAGTTTAAAAGTTTTAAATTCTCCGCATTTTTAACCTATGAATGTGATGATGAATGCTCAGAGGCTATTCTTAGTCCTCTTTGAGGAATACGATGTCGGTTACGTCTAGGGAGTACATCTCAGATGTAACACTTGTACAATACATGTGAAGCATCAAATTCTACTTCACATTCTAAGTATATTATGAAGTCACCCTATTCTCTTTAATTTTTGTTGTGTACTTCATATTGACAAGGAACTATCATCTTAAGTCAATCATGTCATGGAATGCAACCATAGTCAATACCCAAGCTAAACATACATATAATAAGGGTCATGTTATAGGTAGTTTCTAGTTATACTTGTGCCATGTATGGTTAGCATGCCATACTACCATCCACACTCAGTACTTCTCTAGACAAAACTAATCCAAGATGAATAAGGAAGGAAACACTCATCCTACCAATCATGCAACCAATCATGTACGCAAGCATATCCCTGGGAGAGCATGACCCTCACCCTAATCTATCATGCGAACCTTATCAGATCTTGATGTCATCCACCTTTCATGCAGACTTCTATCAAAAATGACCTAGCATTAAGTAATCTAACATTAAGAGAGTATAAGACTTCCCCTACAGTCTCCCACAAAAAAGATATTCCAAACAGTAAAGCTATCATGATAGAATCCTAGAAATAACAAGGCAAATTAAACATCAGAGAGTTCACTTCCTCCATCCCACAGCTACCATGAGGTCTCACCCTCAAGTTACCCATGATTTAACAACTCAATCTTCCATGAGATTCAATATCTCAATCTACCATAAGCATTTCAGCAGAAACCTCCTTGAAATTTACTATCTCAAGCTACCCTTGAGATCTACCATATCAAGCTATCAATCCTTGGTCTTGTTTCACAAAGTCTTTCACTCAAGAAGTGATCATACAATCCTTATTCAAGATAATCTAGTTCATCATGTCTTTATTCATTCTAGGTTATTAGGTCAACCTAGAGTCCATGTATGTGAGAGAACTTGTTTTTCCTACAAAGTACACGTCTAGGTGTAGAAGAAAAAATCAACATAATCTCGTCATAATGACTTCACCCCCAAAGCCCTAGATTCTATGCAACCATAACTAATTATTCCTAACTACTTCTCATATCTATGTTTCAATTACATTGCTTAGCTTATTTAATTGTGATGATTAGAAATTAAGTCTATGCCTCCAGTGATCGGATAGGTTTCAATCCAACTTTTTCGAGTCAAGATCACTAGATCATTAGGCTATTTAAAATCAATCTAGGGATTCACTCAGATCAATTAACATATAAAACATCACATCTAGGGCGAACCCCCTATACGTAATCGGCGGCGTCATCCTCAGTGAGGACTAAGAATAGACTCTTAGCATTCATCAATACATTTTATAGGTTAAAAAGTGCCAAAAATTAAAACTTTTTATCTACATCTACTTCATGAGGTTTACATAGAACTCTTGCTTACATGTAATTTATACATAAGGAATTTACTTAGACACCTAGCATAGGAATCTTACACAGGCTTCTACTTTTATGACACATGTACAATATAAAAGATAGAGACTAATAGAGATGTCTCTTATAAATAGATCTAAGCCAGAATAGAACAAATTGGGCATAGCCTTTGCACAAATGTATAATTGCCCCATAGGGATTACAATTATGTCTTGAACATTAAGAGTGAAACAAATGTCATTAGACTATAGCAAATCACATAGGTATAATGAAAAAAACCATCATCCTAGGATCTTGAGGACATACCCATAGTTGGAGAAATAGTCTAAGACTTCCTTTCAAATTGGTCACGAACCCTTCAACGACCGGAACCTCCAACTTTTGGGAAAAAGGGAGAAATAGGGGTTAGTACATCACTTGTACTAAGTATGGAAACATATGAACACACAACAAAGAACACATATAAGACAGTAATCATATACTCCCTATGACAATAGCATATTCAACACAATATCAACATCATCAAGTATATTCAAGTCAACATGTATAGATTATATTAGAACTATAGCTAAAGCAACTCCAACATCACTTGCTATAACAACAAAGCATGTACAAGAATTTACAACATTACAAAGTAAGCAAAACCCTAAGTCATAACCCCTTACCAAGATTTCTAGTACAATGACTAAGTTAAGCCCCATAACCCCACTCAACCAAGTAAACCAACAAAGGACAACCAGGTAAAACAACCAAAGGATCAGAAATAATGTCTAACTTTACATAACATAACATCATGAATATTAATCACCATATTTATCAATACATACCAATAACATGTTCATAAGTGAAACCAACATCATATAGTATCATAAACATGTAAAGTAAACATATCCATATCATTCACTTATATAAGACTTAAAGAATCTAAGAACATCCTCTGGAATTCCCGTCAAGGCAACTAGTGCCATATATAGGTAGAGTCCCATACCCCTACCTAGACTAAATCGAACCCCTTAATTCATCATAGTTAGAGTTCACTTTATTACTTAATTTTACATTTAAGAACACTCACCTTAACCGACATAGACCGTATAAGATAATGTATAATGCAGTGTCATGAAACCCTACACCAAAAGAAGGTGAACTACTTGCCAATGTAGTACCAAAGAATGAACATAGCACCTAGGTGGATCAACTAGCTAATATTACTATGGGGGCAACACAATTCAAGAACTAGGAGACACGATTCAAACCATATTTATGACTTTGGCATTGTAATCTCTATCTCATGAGTACAAGTGTGAACCTACCTTCCCTACTTCGAATGGGACACTCCTCACTACTAGTTCACTCCATCCTAAGCTAAAGTCTCTTTTCAAATGTCTTTCATTAAAAATCAAAATTTAGTTTAGGTCATAGGAGACTAACTCCTTATATAATCATAGTCATTATCTCTATAGGAATTGCATGAGAACATCCTTTCAATACAACCCTCATGTGTGAGATTAACACATTAATATAAGCATATTATAGTAAGGCACATAGGTACTTCATAACCAACCTTATATCATTACATCTTAAATGATAATCTCATAATCTACATAATCAAGACATTTCAATTGCATTATCATACCAACACCGACGTAATCCAATTATAAGATATACTTTAATTGAACTACATTATAAATTATAAGCTATCATAATTGAAGTTAATGTTTACAATATCAAAGTCTTTCCAATTCTCCTTCAATGTACATCATCCATGGTCTTACAATTAAACAACTATAATCATGCAATAATATGTGTAATAAAATCATACAATAGTCATTAATACAACAACTATGTCAATTGCATCAACATTAATTAATTCAACACTAGTTCATAACCTAGGGTTAGGGAATTGGGGTCAATTCTTACTCTTACCGTCTCTTACCTCTCTTCTCCTCTAACCTCTATCTTCCCATACAGGTTTAGCATCACGACTACCGTAATTGAACAATAATACACATAATACATCATAATAACCATCAATCAAGAGTAATACAATTGAAAAGATCAATCGCTGGATTAAAAGACATACAATAGGAAACGTCATCTTTTTGAAACCAATTTGGGGGAAGAAACCTTTGGGGAAAGATCCAATAGGTAAAGTTTACATACATTTGATTTTATTGAATATTGATGGAGAAAATTTTACTCATTCTGACTAGAACCCTTATACCTTTCCTCCCTCGATAAGTCTTCTTTGGAAGAGAGAAATCAGGTGAGTAGAAGGAATAATAATTTGGGTTTGGGAATTATGGGGTATTAAGTTTGATTTTAATATAGTGTAGTTTATATAGTTTCTTACACTAAATTTATTCTTCATCCACTACTCATTAAAACCTATAATTAACAAATTATTAAATGAATCATTTAAAAACATGAATGAACAGTGCGCAGACCTGATCTACGAGTATCCGGCCTATGGGTCGTAGGTCAGTCGACGTCCATGACCCCCACCGTCCTGCACGTCTATAGGTAAGTTAGAGAGTTTTCAATTTGGCCCTTTTGTAAAAATTTCCAAGTGTCCATTGACGGAGTCATAGACGCCCTGTCGTTAAGCCTACACCCTATTGATTGAAAGCGTAGGTGGACACTATCTTTGACAACTTTTTGGCCAACTAGGAAGAGTCCTCCTCAAGGACCCTCGGGGTGTTTCTTGGGGTGTATTACGTGTACCTTTAGACCCTAAACCTACTATAATACATATCTAACACCAAAACACCAAATTTCACAAATTTCCATATCCTAAAATCCCGTGAAATAGGCTAAGGCACACTAGCACCTCTTTCACTAGTCTGCGAACGTCATGGACGTTCCCTGATGTTTTGAATCTAAAACTTTCTAATTGACTTATATACATTATTGTTGGACTTAAAAAGTTTTACAAACCTTAAACACTCTTTTGAGGATCTATATTATGCATGCTTAGGGTTATAGGGAAACGAAATCATAATCCAATTCCACAATACATAAATCAAGATAACACCCCTATCAAAAGTTAATAAATAATTCAATAATAATATAGTTATGACCTTGAAATCCCTTACTCATAGACTGTAATATTATATTCAAGATTTAACCCTAATTTCATGATAATCATAAATCAAATAGTTTAACATCACAAACAAATGATGAATCATACCGATACATACTAGGTTCTCACCTTACAATCATTATTCAACAGAAGTGAGGGTTTAAAATATTAGAAAGAAGAAAGATTCATGGATAGTGAGAGAATTAAGTCAAAACCATAATAAATAATTGAGTATCCATAAACATTAATATTCAATCATAACTATTCAATTTTCGTCATGATCGAGGAGCTCCCCTAGAATTAATATAGTGTTGTCGACCTCTCGGAGTTCTTGTACATGCCAATAGCCATCATTCATCACATAATTGTAAAACAATAGAAGAAAATTTAAATATTTCATACCACATCATATGCTAGAATCATCACTTAATATATACATAAAATATCACAATACATAGTTAGACTCTAGGTCTATTTTGCAATTTTAGACTCAATATCGATAGAGTAGAAAGGTACATAGAACCCTTACACACAATCAAATATCTATGTTTATTACAATAATTAAAATAATAACTTGAGACATAGGAAAATCCATGAATCAATAAGAATCCCTTTAATTTCAACTTGGGGAATTTTCCAAAGCTCTTTACTTTAGGGAAAATATTCTCATTGCCATCAGCACCAAGCCTATACTTTATGGAAAAGATGAAGAAGAATGGTATTAGTAGAAGAATGCTCTAAGTATGACAACCATGCAAAAACATACAATTAAAGAGAACTTATAGTTAGAAACCATTTATTATGTCTTTTTAGTAAACTTGATGAACATAGGAACAATAAACACAACACAATTCACATATACAATGTAGAGATGGATACTATTCCTAATTACACATAAAGTCAGTTATCACAATTAAGGTAGCTTCAACGTTATCAATACATACTACACATTACTTTTCTTATCACCTTAGATCATTTTCTTAAGAAACCCTAAGGTTATAATTAGTACTCTGTATCACATTAAAGTCAGCCAAGATAACTATTCAAAGATATGCTTCATCAACAAAACCACATCTTTCATAAAGTCAGAAGCACAACATTGGTCATTAGGTTCATATAAGAACCATCACCTAAGGCAACCTCTAAATATCAATAGTGCAATGTACAAGTAACATCCCCTACTACTACCTGTTCCAAGTGATCCTAGAAACTCACCCCAGACTTAGGCACATCTCACTCAATAACATACCACACATGAATTTAACCTTAGATATAACATTAACATATTTAATGAATAATAATATAATACCTCTTTCATTCTTTACATCTAAATCATAATATACATAGTTCATATTATAGGTAAACCACCTCTACAATCCCTTCATAATCTTACTTTACCAATGTACACATGGAGTCCCATAATCCCACATATATCAAACAAACTTATTTATAAGCCATAAGTGAAGTTCACTTGCATCATTAATATTCATCTATTGACAAATATGAAGTCAACATCAACATGCATTCATATTTCGAATAAATGAACCATAAATCCTTTTATAATAAAGGAATCTCATCATGACTTCCCTTACAGTCCACTTGAGAAATTTATAAGTAGGGTCAATAGTCCTACCTAAACTAAGTAGTCTTTTAAGGAATCATGACAATTATTCATAATATTTATATTAGATCATTTCTTAACTTTAGGGAATCTTAGCTATAAATCGTTTAGACCATGTGAGCGACATGGAATCCAATGTCATACAATCCCACACCGAAAGAACGAATCCTACTTGCCAAGGTAGAACCATACAAAATATCTATCTAGGCGGATACACTAGCTATATCTTATGGGGGAACGTAGTTAAGGGATATTTAGATTGCTTAAAGAAACCCGACCTATTGCATTAGCGAAGAGGCTACCATATCATGACTATCACTTGGATGACTCAGCCTATTTCATTAGCAGGATGGTCCTTATCTCACTGTACATATCCTTTTAGCTAATCTTAAAATCCATTATTAATATATTTAACCTTTTACTAATCATTAGTAAATAAAATTAGGCTTTAGGGACTTGCTCCCTAATACATCATAAGGCTCAAGGTTTCTTGGATGAGAATTTACTTTCTTCATATAATCTATATTATGTGAACCATAGTTTCACATAACTCTACCATTCATATATTCATATGTGTGTGCATACATATGATAAATACGTTCACACAAACCCCCTCTAGACAACACATGCTCATAGTTTCATTTCATATACTTTTAATGCATAGTCTAGATAATGTTGTGCATATGAGAACTATCTTTTAACATTTACACCATGAATCTATCATACACATAATTATGAAGGAGATTCTTTGTGTAGATTAAATAACATAATAACATAAACGTCATGACATGGCTTTGAGTAAGCCACCCTCTTAAGATCACAACACATGTAAAACCTTCCTTAAGTCTCAAGGGATAGACATATGGATTATTAAGGACTATAGACTACACATACTCACATTACATCATAAGAGGCAAGAACATATTAAACATTATGATAGAAGACTTCTAACATACTATGATCACACATTCATATAGGGGTTTTATAGATAGGGGTCATGCTACTAAATTATTCATTATCATTATCCATATAGACCACACCTAAGCTTAGCATAATCATCATATATACGTAGCATCATCAATAACTTAGATCATGATACTAGAATGGAAGACTAAACTCCAAGCTATGATCATCATTGATTAATTCCAAAAAATTCAATATCAATTTACATAGATAACATTAGTAATAAGTAATACACTATAATAAAATAATAATCGGATCATCATCCAATAAAGATAACAAGACTAATATTAAAGGCTAATTTTAGAGGTTAAGGAGACCATGGGTTATTCATGGAATTAGATTTAAAGTAATTTTAAAACCATTTATTAATCATATATTCATAATTATAATCTTTTGAAATCACTTCAACAATTAACCCACATCTAGATTAAAAGATAGGATTTTTCACCTTGTATTCACCATTGAAAAACCTTTGAAAGGACTCCTTAGATGTAAAAGTAACTAAGGATGAAATGTTACCATACCTTAACACAACATAATCCATGAAATTTAGAGAATAATGCACATTAAATCCAAATACATGGGTTATTCTTGAGCTTGGTCTCAAAAGGAGATTTTGAGGGTTTTATATTTGGGAGGGAACGTTTAATTTGGTAGAATGAAATTATAAATTGGAGATTAGTGACTTAAAATACCCTAATAATACTAAAATAACCGTTCACAATTAAATTAGCACGTGGGGTGAATTTCCTAATTTACCCCTAGCATGGCTGCACACAAGACATAACTACAGGTTTCCAACAATGTGCATGAGCAATGGACCTGTGATGGAGAGGAGGCACCGTAATGCATAGACATTGATTTGACGTCAGTTAAGAGTGAATATCAGCACGTCTAAAGTGCGGAGAATTCCCCATCAACGGTGTGTATTTCCTTGTACGTACGTCGCTTTCGCTAGGCCAAAAAAAAAAATCCCCCCCAAATTTGGACATTGCCTATCAGTCCTTGGCCAGCCCTTAGTTCCTCCTTACTGGACCCTTTAGGTGGTCCTTGGGGTTGTGCCCTGAATGTTAGCATAGATATGAAGCATATAGAAACATCCTGCACATAAAACATACAAAGGCACACAGAACAACGTTAGCAATGTCTGAGACTAAACTTTCATCTTGAATCGTTGACCTCCAATCACTTTAAATACTATACAGCTCTAAAAACACTATTACTAATTTAGTAACCATTAAGGCACATGTGAGTCTTTAGACAACCTAGTTCATTTTGCGGGGCTTGACAATTTTGATCAAATAAACAATTTAGAAATAGACGCTTTAAAAATTGGAGTAAACCTAGTAATTAGGGGACCTTTGAATCAAAGTTTTCATACCGGTGAACTCTCAAAGTATTACGGTAGTAATAATCCATGTCTTGAACCCCTAGTTTAAGCATTATAATGCTACTTCAATGGAGTCCTTAGATGAGAGAGGGGTTTTAGAGGGAAGTTGAGTTTTGAGTTTTTTTTTGTGAGTTTAGTTAGAATGACTTGGGGTCTTATAGTTATGTTTAGTAAGTTAATTAAAACAACACCAAACCCTTCTAACCCTTATTTAAATAAGTGACTCGAAATTAAGCCCCTAACTTAAAACAAAAACTCAGAAAACCACTCGGCATTTACAACAACCATCTAAGGACCGTAGGTGATGTGATGCCCTCGTGCTGCTGTACCATGGAATGCATCAGAGAGAGGTGTTGATGAGGATCTGATGAGGAGACTCGGTATTTACCAACAAATCCAACCCACGCCTCGTTACTCCATTGACAGCCCGTTAATGAATCTTGTAGGTTGCTGCTTTTTTTAAAGCTTTTTTCCCCATATGTTTGGTTCTTTCTCGATGACCCTTAGGGTGGTCCTTGGAGGTTGTACACAGATTGTTTTACCCTAAACATGTATTAATATACATTAATGGTTTATTTATAATATTAAACAATCATACTAAACCTTAAAACCCTTACATGACCTAAGGACATGCACTAATTTTTACTAGTTTTCGGGCGTCATGGTTGTTTATTGATGTTTAAGATCTAACTCTTCCAAACTAAGCTAGTTACATTAGGTTAGGTATATAAACTCTATTATAGTAAATATGTAAGTCATTATTCATCATGTAAATCTCTATATTAGGTCATTAGAATTACGGGGTATTACATTGGGTCGTCACAAAGGGATACAACACATTTGTGGCTAAGTTCGCCGATTGTCAACAAGTTAACGTATGACATAAATCTGGAGTTTTGAGTCGAGAGATCAGAATTCCTAAATGAAATTTGGAAGTGATTAACACAAACTTCATCACATATTTACCTCGTACTAGCTAAAAACTTAAGTCTTTTCTAAGTAATTACTAAAAGTGTTATTGAGTCTACATACTTTTTTACTATTACAGGTATAGATTTGGTCAGAAGACTAAGTCAAGCTTTACATTAATGAGATAGTGAGAATGCATGAAGTTCCTTTGTCTATAATTTTAGATAAAGGTTCAGTAAACTTAGATTTGTAGATGTCATTTCAGAATGGACTTTATATTCCTGTTAATCATAGTATAATGGATTGTCAAGAAGAACATACCATTGAGACCTTATCGGATATGTTCAGATATTGCATTATTGATTTAAGGGGTAGTCGAGAGATAACCTTCCTTTTATAGAGTTTGTATATTAGAATAGTTACCATTACAACATTTAGATCCCTCCCTATGGGGCATCGTATGGGATTAGATATAGATCATCAGTTGTTTGTTTAGAAGTAGGTGAAACAACCTTGATAGAAATAGATTCCATTCAAGATACTATTAACAAAGTGAAACTCATAAGAGATAGACTTTATACAGCCAGAACTCAAAAAATCCTATACAGATGTAAGGAGAAGGAATTAGAGTTCCAAGTTCATATTTTGCTTTCCTGAAAGTGTCGCATATGAAAAGGATTATAAGATATTACAAGAAAGGGAATCTCACTCTTATATATGTAGTCCCTTTCTAGATCTTTAAGAGGGTTGGTTAAGTGTCTTATGAGTTAGAGTTGCCAACAGAACTAGAAGTAGTGCATCCGATTTTTCACATTTTGTTTTCAATTAAATTTGTGGGTGATCGAGCATCTATAATACCTTTAGCATGTGTGGTAAAGAAAAATAATATTAATTATGAATAGGTACTGGTTGAAAACATTGATCGTTAAGTTACAAGATTGGGAAAGAAAGAAGTCACTACGATCAAGGTTTTACGAAGGAGTTAGTCAAAAAAGGGTGCTACTTGGGGAGAATTAGCAGCCATAAAGTCCAAGTGCTCACCTCTTTCCTTCCGAGTCCATTCCAACTTCAAATAATAGTTCCTCTTCATTTTTTCTTCCATTCATTCATAGTTTCAGTCTTAGCGTCATGTCCCTTTAGTTGTACTTGCTTTTTCAGCGTACTTTCATGTTCTTGGATCATAGATCAGTCAAAAAATTAGTTTCTAGTGATTTAATGGTAGGTTTACATCTCTTTTCCTCATACGACCAAGGGGTACCCCCTAGATGTACCATGATGTATTTGACCCCAAAAGGGTCTCATATAAACCCTTAGAATATTATAATATAAGATGAGAAGTACAAAAAAATTAAAACACTAATCCATACAATCGAAGTCATTTTTCAGAAAAGCAAGTAGAAGTCATTAAGACACTTTGTCTCAAACTATCTATTATAACTTTAGAATTAAAGATTCGAACACAATCCATACAATAGTCTCAACATGAAAATAGTAGATTTTCATCCTTGAGGATTTGAACACTTACCAAGATCTTCAACACCATGCAACATATAAGAACCTATCTCCAAGAGTTAAACTCAATATCTTAACCATTTATTTGATGAGATTGTCAGGAAAAGTATGTGTTACTAAAAAAGGTACTAAATATATTAGGTAGTATAATAAGAAGATCATAAGAGAAGGGTCAGTGAGTATAAAAGGTTGTCAAAAATCAAATGAAATACCTTATGAAACATACACTATAAACATATGAGAGAAAATTATGATAAGAACCAGAAGTCTAAAACATAAGATAAGAATTATCATTTGACTCTTACTCATCTATACGATAAAAGAACTATTGTCAAATAACCCAGAAGCATGCATGTTCGATGCATGAATAACATTCCATATTACCACAAAAGCCAAGTACCCCTTTTTTTGGTCATCTTAATCATAGCCTATATAAATCGTCAAGTCATTATGATTTTCTATCAAACAGGTACTATACTACAAAGTAACCTAGCAACGCACTTGTGGAATTCATGAATGACATGCAATACAACCATTTTCACTAATCATAAACCTTGAAGTCATCTCACTTATACATACCCTCCTTTAGTCTCATTATTAGATTACTTCAAATAGACAAGGGAATCCCTCACCTTTAGTCACTACTAACAAGGAAGGAAACTATAGTACAATACCATCTCAAGATATATCTCAAAAGAAAACCTTCTTGAATAACCTTAAGTCATACTTGTGTAACGACCTGTTTAGTCCCATTTTGAGCACAGATTTTTTTTATTTCTGGAAAACTGGCAGAGGCACCGAATGCCACGACGACCTTCATGTTCACACGGACCTCGTGAGTTCTCGTACACTGACACTTAGAAATTCTGAAAGTGGGTAATGAAATCGAGTCTAAACGCCACGCACGAATGGCAGGAACGGACCGTCTCAGGCACCGACGGCCCGTCACAGGACTTTTTACTAATCAAGTCCTCTCTGACCCTCTGCGATGGGACAGCAGGACGACCGTAGCAGGCACGACGGCCCGTCACGGGCTAACGTAAGCCCCGGCGGGGTCGGATTTCTGATTAATAATTTAAAAGGGGCGTTTTGGATTGGACTATTTCCTTTCCTGCTTTAATGATAAGTGGTGGTTAAAAATGTTATATCCTAATTACGTGGGGGTTAAAATAGTAACCTTAAAGTTAATTGTGGGTTAATTATTTGCCATATTTTTACTTAATTATATGATTATTAGGGTAAAAGAAGAGGGTTTGAAATAAAAAATAGAAAGAAAAAGGAGAGACAGAAAAGAGAGAGAAAACGAGTAGATAAAGAGGGAGAATCGAACGAAAGAGGAAAACACAAGGCTTGGGAAATTTCTTGCTTGATCACTATTCTCGGTGGAGGTAGGGTTATGGTTTTTTACACTATTCGTAGTAAACTCTTCATATTGAATGATTATGTGTTGGTAGTATTATAGATTCTTCTTTAAAGCTTACTTGTGTGTTATGCATGATGTGATTTTATATATCTGATTGTGATGAAACACATGATGAAGCGATTGAATCCCATCTGATAAAACCTAATCTCATTGTTATGATGATGCCTTGATATAAAAGAATGCTTGATGACTAAGTGATGAGAGGATGACTGCCTTTGTATAAAAGAAGGCTTGATGAATTCATAGAATGAGATTATGGACCGGAGTGTCACGTACCGACCATAGAATTAGTGGGGACGGGTGTCACGAAACCGACAACGTAGATGTAAAGGGGAATCGGAGTTGCCACGTACCGACACATAGAATTAGTCGGACGTGTGGCACGAACGACAACGTAGATGTAGGGGATCTGAGTGTCACTTACCGACCCATAGAATTAGTGGGACGGGTATCACTAACCGACACATAGATGTAGGGGATCGGAGTGGTCACGTACCGACACATGGAATTAGGGGATCGAGTGGTCCCTTCCGACACATAGTAGTAGGGGATCGGAGTGTCACGTTCCGACACAATAGTAGTAGGGGATCGGAGGTCACGTACCGGCACAAGAGGAATAAATATAATGAATCTTGAAAGATACTAATCATACTCAATCAGAACATGCCTCCCAAATGAGTATGGTTGGAGGCTTGAGTCCGCACGATATGTTAGGGTGATCTATAAAATGATTTTTGGTAGTTGTTTCGATCACATGTTCAGATATAGTTTGTTTTATGATGTTGATCTGAGATATTTCTTTTCTATTTTGAGTTGGCCGCTAATCTCTACTCAGTACTTGTGGTTGTCCTGACCCCCTACTTTTAGTTTTCTCTTGTATATTGGTGCATGCACAAACCGGCCGTCCAATCTTCGACGCAACAGTGAATTCTAAGCCAGTCTTTCCACATCGGATCTTAGGTGCGTCTAAGGCTCTAGCTTGGACTGGACTCTTTCCTCATGTCTTGATGCCTTGAAGTTCGGCATAGCTAGCTTTTTATTTGTTTTAGGCTTTCTTAGAATACTCTTAGTTTATAAATTGACAGAGATGTTCTGTGGTGATACTTCCAGTTTTGGGATGAATAGATGTTTGAATTTGTTAGAAAGTTGTTGAATTGTCTTTTATTTATGAGTTTAATTCTTTGCTTGCTTATGTGATAGTAAATGAATGATAAGGTTTAGATGGGTTGGTTCGCTCACATAGGAGGGTAAATGTGGGTGCCAGTCGCGGCTCGGTTTTGGGTCGTGACAACTTGTGAATGAATGCATATAATCCTATAATACTAATCATATTATATACCACTTTTACGTATTCATAACAATACTTCTTGGTTAGAAACCTAGTACCTTTACTTGTCTTTATAGCACTTGGGTTATTAATCATATCATAGTTCATTATTAGATTGAACCCTATAATATATTTCTTTTAGAATGTCTAGGTTCATTATTAAATTAGACCATATCAGATAGTACCTTTAGCATATCTAAGTCTATTTAAACGCTTGAACACAATGAGTTTCTTAGTTCAATTATGCTTTAGAATACTGTGAGATGCTTCTTAAGTACGTCTTAGATCATTGAATATGGATATTTAAACTAGAAACCTTAACACAACTATGTGATGGCTTCCATATCATACGACCTAACTTTTATAAAACCCACACTCTACTACGTAATAGTCCCCCTTTTTAAACTTTGGATAGTCCCCCACATAAACTAGTAGTGTTATCCATTAAGCCATTCAACAATACCCAGAACCTCTCTTGTGTACACAACTCATAATAATATCATTTGAATGCCAATTATACACAAAATAATTACTAGTAAGAACTTACTATCAACACGAATGTTTCATGGAAGGATGTCCTTTACAAATCAATATATGTTCCACTGATTTTTATCACTATATACATTCAAGCATTTATAAAGTAGGTTAGATTTGTATAGGTATTTCGTCACAATTCTACCTATTTTAATTTTATTCATCACCCTATCTTTAATCTAAAATGCCTGGTGATTCAACATTCTTCACTACTAGACTTACTCTCAAAATCACAATCATCAATTACCCTTATATTTTGAGGCATTCTAATCACATTATTTACTATAAGGTGATTCTTTTCATAACTCATCAAAAGGTTAAACTTCTATTCTCTAAAAGTGAAGATCCATCATAATTAATATGTTTTTTAGTTCAATTCATGATTATCTTTTCCTAACCTTGAAAAATTACTACACATCGCATCAATTTTACATGATGAGTTATAATTTTTTTATTCTACCTTTCATGGCATTAATTCATATAATATCAAATTCATTTTAAATTAGGTTGAACCATATAAGTCACATAATTTCATACAATATATTAACTTTATGCTAATACAAGATTGATTACGAATTATCCAGTAGATTAGAGTCCTACCTAAACCCTACCCACAATGTAGAAGAACCCCGAGCTAGAATTGGGTTTTGAACTTCACAATTGGTGGAAATATAGGGTGATATATGGGTGGAAGAACACATATATAATTAATCTTTAAAAAATTTATTTAGATCCTAGAAACATTTTTATAATATGGAGGAATTCCGAACTAAGTTGCAACCCCCATTTTTCTTCTTCTTCAAATTTTGGAGGGAGGATTTTCTTGAGGTTAAAAGTTAGTTATGATTTGGTTTGGGTATTATTATGAATTTTTATGGGTTATTTAATAATTTAATAAAATTTATATAGGCATAATTAATTAACATAAACCGACACTACATGAAACTCTCTATAATAGGAATGAACTAAGCTAACCCTCTCCTTAACTGTAACTAGGTTGATTGGCTGACCTTGACCCATGCCAGTGACCTACGAATCATATGTTAGTCTAATATCTGACATGAAGGTACGTAGGTCATGAAATTCAGCTCAAAAACACAAGGCAAGAAGGTTCGTGACCCACAAGCAAGATCTACCAAGCCTTCATCGACCTACGACCATAGATGTCATCCATAGTGTAAGACCCCCAAAACTAGTTAGGGTTTCTAGAGCCTAACACGTTCCGAATAAGGGTATATGGTCATAAAATGGTTTATATTGTGGTATTATGGTACATCATAATTTTTTATGTGATTTGGAAGTCAAACGTCAAAGAATGACCAAGACGTTCGACGATTAGTTACCTAAGGGGCCTTATGTGTTTTTATGAACTTATATGTGTATCATGAGATTATTTGGTATTTATATGACTAAAATGATGTTTTTGGAAGTATGGTGAGTTTCATAAAGATTATAGGTCAAACGTCCTAGACGTTTTAAAGTTAGACCATGAGACATGCATGTGTGTGTCTTGATGGTGCGTAACATGTTTGGACGTGTTGCATGTAATTGTTTTGTGTGAAACTTAAATGGAATTTATTAAACATATTAAGGTGTATATTAAAGTTTGAAACCTTTAGGAAAAAATTCCCAAGGGTCCCACAAGAGGCCCACAAGAAGGACCCAAAGGCTGTTGAGACACTGCCTTGGCCGTGTCAATCGACGAGCCAAGTTGATGCCCCATTTCCCGATCGACGCCCCATTGATGGTAGGCGTAGCTCAAAACTTGTATAGTTGAGCGTTGTGTCTCAAAGAAGGAGTAGCAGTCATCATCGCGGAGCAGTAGGATGCCCCGTAGTCCAGTTGATGCCCAGTCAATGTTGTCTATCGATAGTTGCCTGCAACTGCATGCCTGCGACTATTTTATTGAAGGGATGAATGGTAAACTCATCCCACATCCTAACCTTACCCTACTTACTTTATTTTATTTTTTTGCGTGTATTTATGTGATAAAAAATGTGATTCACCTATTGTTAATCCATTCTACACAAATTTGACTTTAGCTCATATTAGCAAACACCTCACTCTAATTTGAAAAAAAGGTGGATTGTTTTAATTAAAGAATGAGTAAGTATGCACACTTTTTCGCTATTATGACTACAAAATCAGTAATAGAACTAAGTCAATTTTTATATTAATGAGAGAGCAAGGTTACATGGCGTTCTTTTGTCTATCATTTAAGATAAAGGTTCTCAATTTACTTTGGATTTCAAGATGTCATTTAAGAAAGGACTTGGTACTTATGTTAATCTTAGCACAACATTTCATCAATAGATGGATGGTAAGGAAGAAAATAGCATTCACACCTCATACGACATGTTTATATCTTTGATGATTGATTTAAGGGGTAGTGGGGATGATCACCTTCCTAATATAGAGGTAGTCTACAATAATAGTTATCATTAAAGCCATCAGATCACTCCTTATGGGGAATTGTATGGGCATAAATATAGATCGTCAATTGATTTTTTTTGAGTAGGTAAAGCAGTCTTGATAGGACTAGATTTCGTTCAAGATGCTATAGAGAAAGTGAAACTCATTAGAGATAGACTTTATCAGCCCAGATTGCCAAAATTCCAAACAGAATTAAGGAGAGGGAATTAGGTTTCCAAGTTGAAATATTTTCCTTTCTTTTCCTGAAGGTGTATCCTATCAAAAGGCTGGTAAGATGTGGCAAGAAATGGAAGCTCACTCCTAGATATGGAGGCCCTTTCTAGATTTTGAAGAGGGTTAGTGAAGTGTCTTATGAGTTAGAGTTGCCAACAAAACTAGTAGTAGTGCATCTGGTTTTTCACATTTTATTTTTAATGAAACGTGTGAGTGATCGGGCATCTATAGTAACTTCAGAATGTGTGGTTATGAAAGATAGTCTAAGTTATGAAGAGGTACCGATTGAAATCATTCATCGTTAATTTATAAGAGTGCAGTATTGAGGGGGGTTGTCCGTCGACTCACAGACGGCCCGTCGATCGGTGTCTCGTCTGTGAGGGTCGAGTTTCTTACCTAAATTATATTTGTCTCATTTAATTAATTGTTATTTTAGGGGTTTCGTTTGGGATTAAAGGGACCTAATTTAAGTTTATTTACTCCGAATATATATCCCTCAACCCTCATTAACCTAATACACACTCTCAAATACGCTCCTTCCTTCTCTTTTTTTCTCTCTTCTATGTAAGACTTCATAGAAAGCTTACCTTGGGAGGTGAATTGGGTGATGAAAAAGGGTGTATTAATCATTAATTTGAAATTAACATTAAGGTATGGGTTCTATTCACCTTTGAGACTCTTTCCTCAAAGGGTTCCTTCAAAATTGATTACAAAAAGTTAACTTTTCCAATGGGTTTCATCCAATTACGAAATTGAAGTTATGGATTGAGTTGTTATTGAATTATTAGGGTTATATTGAGTATATTAACATATAATTCAACTTTGTTATGGTAATTGTTGATGGTTTTGGGCCTAATATTGGAAGAATATGTTTGTGATCATACAATTGATTGATTTTGATTTTTATTACTATCCTATTGGTGTAATTATGATTCATTAGAGAAATCTAGGCCTATCATCTAGTTCTTGAGATGTGATGTAGGTATTAATTCTATCATGTGAAATTAACTATTTATTTTGGCCTCACTTTGTGATCTAAAGATATTGTGGTATAGAGATTAAATTGGCCTTGTTTTTAATATTGATTATCATTGTTTGATGATTTTACCCCCCAAGTGTTGTTAGTTTATGGTTGATTGTAAGCCTTGATGAAGACGATGAGGAAGACTTGGTCGATCTCAGAAATGTCAATCATTACTTCCAATTGTGATTATTTTGTTAAGTCATATATGCCATAGGAGTATGGCCTACTAGGATTATAAAGGTGTTTGGATGTTGCATGAAATGTCTTGAAATATTTCTAAGTTCTATTAAGGTGTAAGTTTATCTAAGGATGGTGAAAACTTCAGTGTCTTAATATGCTAAATGAGATGCTCATGTTTAACCCTCACTTATATGAATTGTGATTGAAGGACTTATTCTCATACAATTCTTATTGAGCTAGTATATTATGATATACAAGGGATAGACCGTATGGCCTAAATTAATCTATGATTGTTAATTAAAGGCTTAAATACATTTTAAAAAGGGGCTCTAGCTTAGCACCAAATGAACTAGATAGAGGAGTGTGGTTTCCCGTACAGGGAAGGTAGGAACACTACATTACTCTTGAGATTGGAGACTATAATGCATGGAGCATAAAGAGGGTCTCAACTAAATCTCCTATTTCTTGAACTAGATGCCCCCATGGTAATACTATCTATAGGATCCACATAGTTGCTATGTTTCATGTTTTTGTACTACATTAGCAAGTAGTACGCCTTTTTTTGGCGTATCTCTTAAGACACCGGATTCCACACTAGTTCATAAGGTGTATGTCAGTTCGGGAATGATGTTCCAAAAAGGTAAAATGAATTAAAGAATTGAACTCTAACTAGGATAACCTAAAGGGTCTATCTTAGTCTAGGTAGTGGTATGGGAGTCTTCCTAAACATTGCACTATATCCTTGAGGGGAGTCTTAGGAAGAGGTTTTTATATATGTTTATGTTATGATAATATATGATGACCATGACACATTGTTGATATTATATGTTAATTAGTTCATTTACGAATATGCCTTGGGTTATAATGTGAATATATGATTAAATATTAGTCTATATATCATGATATGTAAAGTTGGACATTGGTCATATTTTCTTATTGAGGATACCTGATTGAGTAAGGTTATGTGGCTTTGGTTGGTGTTTGCATTTGTTGACTTGATAAGGACTTGTGAGTAGTTGTCTTTCTTATTATGATATGTTTAACTTTTATTCATTCTTCTTATATTATCCCTTGATGTTAGGGTTGTATGTAATCATGGTTTTCACGTAAGGTTTTGGATAGTATTGCTTGTTAGATAGTAAGCAGGTTTTGGTTTGATGATCTGACTTACTTGACTTTCCACTAAATCCCTCAAGGGTAAAACTTTCATGTTTTGAATAAAAGTACCACCTTTTAGCATGTTTTGGGCTTTGTGTCTGTTAAAAATCCCATACTTAGTCCCATGTGGTACTAACCCCATTTTCTTCCCTTTTCTCATTTGCCCAAACATTTAGGTTCTGTCGTTGAAAGTTCGAATGTAAAACATTGTTCAAGATTTGTTTCCTTTCAACCAAGTGGGGTAGATCCTCAACTTTCGAGGGAAAGGACATTATCTAGCTTACTAGTTTTGTTATGAACTTATTGACTCTATCATTCCGTTTCATTTTAATTGAATATTGTACTTTAGTATGGCCTATACATGTTCTTATTTAATTGATGTAAGGTATATGCCCATATTGTGATATTCGGTTAGATGGTATGGGATGAGACAATCGTTGAGACTAATTCTATATTTTTTTTATTGTATGTGTAATAAAGTAGAAGGCTATGTAACCTTACTATACGAAGGGTCCGTGTATACTCGATATGAATATATATTATGTGTATGTAGAGAGTTCTAGGCAAACCACCAAGTAGTCATAATGAAAGTTTTAAATTTTTTCGCAGTTTTCAACCTATGAATGTAATGACATGACACTAAGAGGCGAATCTTAGTCCTTCAACAAGACGACGACACCGGTTACGTCTAGGGGGTAAATCGGGATTTGAAGAATTCTCTTTATTTAGGTTAATTAGACTTCAATTATGTTGTTATTGGTATCGTTAACTTATGGTGGTGGTGCTAAGTACTTTACTTCCAATTGATGTGGCCTTGTCGGTTTTACTTTATGTATTATTATGGTCCAAGCCTTGTTGATACTACCTAAAATACTATGATTATTTATGTAGTTGTGCTATGTGAATAATGAGCATATCTCTAGACCTGGAGGTAATTTGAGAGTATCCGGTTCCTTCTTTTATATTAGGAGATCTTTGTTAGACATGACTATGTGTTTATATGTTTAGTCTTAGAGTTGATGCATGATTGTTCTACTTCACTGTATGAGTCTATTATGTTTTTTATTTTATGATGTTAAGTTAATATATAGGGACTACATACAGATTAATAAGTGGTCATTCCTAAGTTCTTCAAAAATGATATGGATAATTGATAAAGTAAATTATTGTTGTGTCCTTGTTTTGGGGTAGGCTTGGCGGTCCCTTATTTGATACTGTATGAATAATAATGTGAATACGAGATGTATTGACTATGTAGGCCTAGTGCACCCTTGTCATGCATGAATGAATGATAATGTTAAAAGACCTAAATGATTATCAGAGGTCCTCGTTCGTGGAACCTTAAGCCTAGTGGTAAGGTTATGAACATAGAAGTCGAGAGTCTTAATGGTATCCTTTATGTAAAGGATGATGGAATTAGGGTTGATTGGATGGAAAGACATCATATCATCCTTAGTAAAGTCTTGATGAGCTATCAATGTCGCCATTTTAAGGTATCTCTAGTGGACCTCTTTGGTATGGTGAATGTGATTTGGTTATGAACTAGATATGGAACCCATTACTTTTAACCTTTAATGTAAATGAATCTATGAGAACAAAGAATAGCACCGAATGATTATGTCATGGAAAGTATCTCTACTTGAGAAGCATACTAGTTACAAATTTAGCCTAACTTACAATAAGACTAGAGGCATAAAACCCTTTATACTCCTAACCATCTTCCCTACTGGGATGGTCCCTAGTTTTCTACCCTTGTCAACTAAAACACAGTCTGAAAAGTAGGTTAAAATCCTGAATTCCATGTCTAGCTATCATGGTCCTATGTTCATTTATTTCCTATTCTCATTATGTGGGATAACTATTAGCATTAGAGAAGTTCTATGAAGTTTTGATGGTGGTATGAGTATGCTATCGAGACATTACATAATAGGGTTTGAAGATGTTATTTATAGTTCCTAGATCTTTTCAAGACCATTAATTGGATGTCCTTATGTGATGAATGAGTCTTAAATGAACTAAAAAATCTAATGGCTTAAGTTAAGAAAGCATGTTCAATGAATAAGTAGTTATCTAGAGTTGTTAAGGGTTTTGCTAGTTAAGGTGTGAAGGGGGCATAGGAAGTAACTTTGTATCTTACCGAGATAATCCTTAAGAATGACTCTAGTTAGGGAAGATGGTTGATTTTGTAAAGACCATATCTAAGACAGCAGGTACCTAGAATTATTTAGTAATCTTGAAGGGAGTCCGGTCATTGAACGTATCTTCTTAATTTAAGTAAGTAAGTCTTTTTTATAGGCTTTGAAGGAGAATGTCAATATTAAATAATATATGTTGATGTAATTAAGTGAACAGGATTCTTCTGCCTTAGGTGTCATAGTATATCTTATGTTGTTGTTTAATGCTTGTCATGGTGCGGTCTCTTTCACAACTCGTTTCAAGTGAGACATAAGAACAACCTATGTGTAGAAAATCCTCATGTTCATGTAATTTGATTTCTTGTAGGTGTGTGTTGATCTCATTATAGGTTGTCTTAAAGATCATTTGGGTGTGCGTAGAGAGGATATATGGGCGGTCTATCTTTGTTTTACTTAAGTGAATCTTAGGATAGCTTTAAGTGAGGTGATTACATGCTAGGAAGTTTCTAAAGTGAAGATAAGGCACTTCACTGTACACTGAAGGAACTTCACTGTAACAGTGAATTGGTTCATTGTATAGTGACATTAAAATATAATAGATCTCTTAGTGCTATGTTATGTGTTTCTAGGTGTTAAATGTTATTCTTATGATTATGATATGATATTTGAATGAAAAAGAATGCTTTTCATGAAATGTCCGTTTTTCATAATTTGCTTAATTATACAACATGTGTTGTACTAATTACATGCTTTTATCTATCTCTAGAAGTGATTCGAGCTGAAGTGCTTTTGGAGAGCTATCTTGAATTAGAAGATCGTTCAGTAAGTTGAAGTTTGTCCCACATTTGACTCGAAAGGGATAATGGATTTTAATGTTCCGTTATCAAAGTAATGTAATAGACATAGTCATACTATATTTGTATTGTGTATGGGCCGTGTCCCAAAGTATTCTTGTGTCTAGAATATGATGAAATTAGACATAGTATTTCCTATGAGTTTTATATGAAAGACTTCTTAAAGACTTATAGAATGTTTATGAAAAGTTTTAGTTCCTCACTAATTTTCATATGTTTTTATGCAATGAAATATATAGAAGGGTTTGTACAAGATCTCCGAGAGGTAAAGTATGTCGGTTACACTCCGACAATTCCATATCTTTGACGGTGTGGTCTTCGGATGTGACACTGATCATAGGAGAACAGATTTAGAGTTTTAAGAAGGTCATAACTGTATTTAAAATTTTTGCCTATAAAAGGTGTGATTAGGTTTTGCAAGAAAGGGAAGTTGAGTCCTAATTATAAGGGTCCTTATGAAACATTGGAAAAGGTTGGTAAGGTTGCCTATGAATTGAAACTCCCTAGTGAATTGGCTACATTTCATATGGTTTTCCATGTTTCTATTTTATTCTTAGGAAGTGTATCGATGATTCCTACCTAGTCTATTTTTCATGTTGAGGGTCTCGGTGTGAAGGATAACCTATCATGTAAAGAGTTTCTGGTTCAAATCCTTGATACGAAAGTAAGGGAGTTGAGGAACAAAGAGGTGGCTTCCGTAAAGGTGTTATGGAAGAATCACCTAGTTGAGGGTGCAACATGAGAAGCCAAGGCCCACATAAAGTCTCGTGACCACGATCTATTTGATGACTAAAGTTAGTTATTGCTATTAATGATGAAACTAATGAATAAAAATTAAAGTTTCTTGATTTTGGTGAAGTCTTGAAAAAATATGCCTTTTTTGTGTCAAACACTGAATATTACATTAACTGTGGGCATTTTTGACGTTTACCATTGGCAATTTTATTGTTTGAGTTATGGTTGTGCATTTTGATATTGGTGAGGCTTTATGAAAAAAAATATGGCATGTTTATAAGTGAAGGCTTCGCTTAACAAACTTCCATATATGTTTAGCTCCATGAGTTGTTGGTGAGAAGGGATATCCTTTCCCTCAAATGATGTATGAGCCTTATGTTTGGTAACTTAATTTTTGAATTACATTGTGTAAATGGCATGATTAATGTTGTTATGTATTGCCGTTGATTAAGATTCTATTCTTGAGTCTATTCCTTCTTTTTTTGTTTTTTTAGTCATAACACTTCGAAAATCTAAGACGTGTTCCAGATCCTAACATAGGTGTCCAAAGGTTTAGACACTATTTTAGGGTCCATTTTTAATAAATATAAGTCATATAAGATGTATAGAAACCAAAACGTCCAAGAACATCAATGACGTCCAGAAACTAGTTAAAGGATGTACTAGCGTGTTTTAGCCTATTTGACTAGCTTTTTGGAGTCGGAATATTATAAAAATCGGTGCACCAACCAACGCCCCTTTAGGAGGAACCTTACATAAACGAGTGCCATTGACGAGGCGTGTGTCAATCTACGGGGCATCCATGTTCACATAGCCAAAATCTTGGAAGGGTCACTTTTCATAGTCTCTAAACTCATCAATGGATGTGAAGCACAGAAGAGACAGTGGTCGTCGATTGACCCACGATTCGTTGATCGTGGTGTCTTCTGTTGTGACGGGGTTTTCCGCATATTCTCATTAACTCATTTAATTAGTTGAGTTAGTTAGGAGGTTAATTAGGCGTTAAGGAAGGTCTAATTAATTTAGTTAACAACCTATACAAAGCCTTAACCTAATTAGGCTAACGTAAAACTCTTATAATTCATAAACCCAAATCTCTCTTCCTTCTTGCTTCTTTATCTCTCTACTTGAAGAAATCCACTGAAGATCAAGCTAAGGTTGAGTTTAAGGGTTGAAAAGGGTCATGTTTATCCATAAATATTCATGAATTAGTAAGTTATAGGATTTTTTTGACCTTTTAGACCTCTTTCCTGAAATGGTTCCATCTAATTGATTTCAAAAGTTGGGTTTTCATCCAATAAGAAATTTATGTTATGAATTACTTTGTTTAATTATTTATTTTGGATATTATGAATCCTAATAAGCTACTGCAATTTAAACTCATATTATATTGATGTAATTGTCTAGTTTTTGTACAAATATCTTAATCCCCTAACCCTTTGTTGTGATCTTGATGTGAATTGAGTAATGTTTGTTAAATTGAATTAGTTATTAATTGAATTAATATCCTATGATGTCACTTGTATCAATCATGATTAAAAAATAGTCATGAAATATTATGTTCTAAGCAGTTGGTCTAGGTACTAAAGTCGTTTGAATTGACCTAGTATATAATATTATCTATGAAACTAGTGATGCATTTTGATATAGTGGATTCAATTGACTTACAATGTTAGCATGTTGGTTATGTTGTATGATTTATTACACCCGAATTGGGTTTAAGTTCACCAGTTGTTGATTGTAAGACTTGATGAGAATTATGAAAGGCAGACTGGTAATATTATGATCCCTCTTATTTACCTTCATTATTGTTAAATGTCATTAAGTATGATGATGTCTGATTCCTGGATTATTCTTTATTAGGATTTATAGGTTTGGGTATGATGTTGAATGAAAAATGATTGCTATGGTTTGTCATGTGATTGATAAGGGTAAATGTTATTAAGTATGGTGACTAATTTACAATGGTACCTTATTAAGGAATGGATATGTCAATGTGCTAGCCTCATTTATATGAATTGTAATTAAAGGACTATACTCATGCAATTCTGATTGAGCTATGGTGATGATTTTTATATAAGGAATAGATCTTATGACCAATATTAAGATATGTCGATTAATAAAGACATTAAAGACATTTCAAATGGGACTTTAGCTTATCACCGAGTGAACTAGAGTGAGGAGTGTCCCTTCCCACATAGGGAAGGTAGGATCACCTAATGTAATCTTGAGACTGGAGACTATAATGCATGTAGCATAAAGAGGGTCTTAACACTACCTCCTAGTTCTTGAACTATGTTGCCCACAAAGGAATACTAGCTAGTGGATCGACGTAGTTGTTACGTACTTGTTTTGGTACTACCTTGGCAAATAGTCAGCCTTCTTTCGGTGTAGGGTTTCATTACACCGTATTCCACATTAGCTCATGTGGTCTATGTCGGTTAGGGAGATATGTTCCCAAAATGCAAAATTAACTAAGGGAATGAACTCTTACTAGGATAACCTAAGGGGTTTATGTTAGTCTAGGTAAGTGTATGGGACACTTCCTAAACAACGAACAATTTATCCTTGAAGGAAGTCTTAGGATGATGTTCTTATGTATGAATATACTCATAATGTTACATGACATGTATATGATGAACTTGCACATTGTTGATACTATATGTATATTAGTTTTAGTTATGAGCATGTGTTGGTCTCTATTTATAAAGTATGATGATATGTACTCCTAAATGATAGATTATGCGAAGTTTGATATTAGTCATGGTTCTTATGAGTTTACTTGATGGAGTAAGGTTATGGGGATTTGCTTGGTCATTGCACTTTTTGACTTTATATGGATTCATGAGTAATTAGTTTGCTTTGGTTATGTTGTTATGAACTCTTATTCATGCTTGTTAATGTTAGTACTTGATGATAGAGTTGCTTGACTATGTGTTGAATTATGTGATATGCATGTTGATAGACTTATTATTGTTGGTCTTGTGATGTACATGCTTTGGACTTAATGAATGTGTCTAATTGATTTCTATTGTCTTATTGAATGTGCATAAATATTTTCAAAGTAAATTGCATTCTTTAATGAAATTCCCATTTTTAGCATTTGTGCATATGGTTTCATACTTAGTACAAGTGTTGTACTAACCCCATTTCTTACTTTTCCCCAACATTTAGGTTCCATTCGTTGAAGGGTTTTTGGAGACGACTTTTTAGAAGACTTGGAATTCTTAGTCATCAAAGTTGGTAAGGTCCTCACTTTTCGATGGAAATGCCACTATCAAGATTATGGAGTTGTTCTAGTATGTTTCTTCCTTCTCATTTGGATACTAAACATTGTATGACCTATATGTGGTCTTGTTATATTGATGTATGGGCTAGGCCCAAATTATTACACTCTTGTTAGTTTTTGCTATGAGTTATACATGCTTTTTAACTATGTTTATATTTTATAGATATATAATATATGTATATATATATATATATTATATATATATAGTATTATATATGCAATAATAGTAGGAGACTAAGTAATCTTCCTATACGAAGGGGAAATGTGTACTCAATATATATATCTATTACGTGTATGTAGACATCTATGTAAACCTCAATGTAGAAGTAATGAAAAGTTTTCAAAAATTCCGCATTTTCTAACCTATGAATATAATGATTTAAGCTAAGAGGTTAGTCATAGTCCTAAAAGAGGACAAGACGCCGATTGAGTGAAGGGGGTGATCCCTTGATGTGACTTTCTTCTTTTTAGAACCCTCATCAAGATCACTAGAGGCAACATTGTTATCCTCCCTTTTCTTAGACTTAAGAATCGGGACATCTCTAATTTTGTGCATATTCTTGCCACATCCATAGAACCATCCATATCACCGAGCCACTTACCATAATGACTCCTACAACACTTGGAGCAAGTGGACTTGGGAAATGGAAACCCAATACCCTTCTCTTGGTCAAACCTAGGGTTATTGGAAGAGTCTTCACAAGAATACACTTTTTCAGTTTTAGGTATACCTTATCCATCGGACGTAGCATTAGAAAAATTCCCATAATCTATTCTAGCGTTTTTTTTAACCTCCATATTCATTTACTTATGTTTTTGCTCCTCAATTTGTTGAGAATTCCCCATGAGATGAAAATATTCATACTTGGATAAGCATTTCCTAACGACATTCATTAACTACTACGTTAGACATTCCTATCTCAAACTTATTAAGCTTGGGGCCTTCAAATCCTCTAGTATAATTGAGCTTTTGGATAGTTGTGTGAACCTAGGGGGAATATTATTTTACACTCAAAAAACCACCTTGACAAAGGTTTATATGCGATATATATCTTTTGTTCCCTCAGTTTCTAGGGAAAGAAACTAATCAAGGAATCCTGTTGAACACCTTCTCTCCCACTCTATTGGGACCTTATTATAGCCGTCCTAGCTATATTTTCTTCATACCAATTCGTGCACACATCCCTCATAATACGTCTCGTTCTCTTTCTCAAACGAAGTTCAACCAATTCTAATCAATAACCTAATACACCTCAATCTTAAGCGTGATGAATCTTCCTATAGTTTTTTAGAGGCTTAGAACTCCAAAGGGTTAATACTCAAAAACACGCTCACTCTATAAGAAAGAAGCAAAACCTTCCCCATATTGGGTTTGCAAACCTAACCATCTCCTTTTGATTTGAGTCATTCCTGTTTTTGATTTATAAGTCAAAGATCGTGGCAATATTTGAGAGTCCAACCTAATTTTCGCATTAAGTCCATATATAGAGATAATTCTAGCTTGAGCAGGAAGTTCGTTTTTTTGCTGAAAAACTGACAGAAACGAAAAACCTTGAAGGAAGAAACGCTTGCTTGATTTTCCCTTCCTCTTATCTCCCCCCTACATTTTCCCTTATATTTCCATGAACTTGAAATCAACAGGCATAGATCATAAGAAGGGTCTACTTAAACTAAAATATATGGCATGACTTAGAGAATGAAATGAAAATTCCTAATCATCCAATATTCTTCTATTAAATAAATTTGATGCGCTTCACATTTATGAAAAAGACTCTACTAGACGTGGTTTGAAACTTTTGTAGAACCATTCTTGAGCTTGTTCATTAATAAAAAGTTTGTTACGACCTAGGGTGTAACGACCCAGGAGTACCCTCTAGTCCTAACCGACGTATTCAACAACACCTCTCTGCGTTCTTATCAAGCCATAGATCTTAAATTGCATACTATACTAAAGTAAGTAAGAATTTAAAGCTTTCTTCAAGCAGAAAGAACACTTTTATTAATAAGCAAGCAAAACACTTTTAAAATAATCTATAAGTTTACAACATTCAGTTCTCATAAGAAATCTAATTTTGTAGATTACAACATTGGGAATAAGGCCATTAAAAACGTAGAGAAGGACTAAACAACATAAAGGAACATGTAGGGTATTGTCCTTTAATCAATGAGGACTTACCAAGTCATCACCTCCAACCACTTAGAAACCTCGTCAACCTCCATAGCATACTACATATTAAATCCGTACACTTAAGTCAAAAAGGGAAACAAAGGAGTAAGCATCATTAATCACTAAGTATGGAGACCATGCTAAAAATATGAAAGGGGTGAAATTTAGTATAGAAACATGCTTTAATGAAATTTTTATAAGAACCTTCATCATAAGAGTTTAGGTGACATAACAAAAGTCTACATTCACATATAAAGCCTTTTTCAAGTAACAATAACATATAACACTTAATTAAACATTCATCAACTAATCTTTCATCATTCAGGCTCTCTACCAAAGGCTACTTTAATACCCACTTAAGTAAGACATGAAAAGACCGTTCATATACCCTCTTCCATAACACCTAAGTGTTACTCAAAGCAACCCTAGATAAGAACCTTTAAATTCAACATACTACCATTAGGAGAACCTACATTCGATAAGTTATTTAGAAGTCAATCATACAATTAGAGAACTTCACATAATGGTCTTAGAAGACCTAGAGAACTCACTCTGCTCTTTCAACTGCTTACTCTTCCAGGTATATATTACCATTCCTACTACCACTAACACTTCATATAGATGTTCAATAACTAGCGCATATTCCACATTGATGAGAAAAAGTGAATTCCACGACATATGAACCATAGTAGCTAGGTAGAATCCGGAGTCCTACGCTACTCCTTGAGGGGGTTTTACTTTAAAAGATTAAACTAGCAGACATTCCTGTTGGGTCATTTTTTAGGTATATCAAGGGTTTTCGTCGTACTTTAGTCCTCATTCTCAAGTAGGCTACTACCACATCATATCCCTTCGTTCGTTGCCTTAATGTCTCAATAGTTAAGTTTATTCATATAAGTGAATTGAGGAAGGTAACCATTACGTAAGCCCTACCAACCCGTAATACCATTACCAAGAAAGGTTCCATAAGGATCAACAGATCAAGGTGCATAAGGATAGATCTTATGTCATTCATAAAGATGGTTTCATGCCGTTCCATTCAACCTACCTATAAGTCCATCATTCCACTCAAGAAATAGTCACTATTGCAATCTAACACTTCAAGGCTTCATTAGTAAACTTCTTTATATTCAAGGATTCACATTATTGACCTTCTTTTCATATTCAATGTTTCACATTCTTAACCTTTTTTTATATTAAAGGTTTCAAATTAGTTATTCATAGAAGAGTACCTATTCTAGACTTTCATTCGTACACGCATGACAAGGGTGCCTAATCATACCAAGTAAGAGATCACTTTTACTAAACAATCATTGCAACCAAGGAGAGACACCTAAGTATCAATTTGCAGAATTCATAAATCTAGAAACATTTATGTAATCAATAGTAACCTTAGGTTAACCTCATAAAAACACACCATTATACAACTATAAGGCCCCATAGGCCATCATCATCACATGAAAACAATTAGAGAAATACATTATTCATCACATCATGCCCACAATACAAAAGATCACACATATATCACATCATCTTTCACTTTATGCATTAATATAAGTTATATAACTTTATACAAGATCACATTAATTCATATAACCAACACCAAATCGTACCTTTACATATATCATGTCACGATACTACTACTTTTCTCATAGTAATGCCGACAAGTCCATGATCATAATAAGAATAGAAAGCAAACATCGCTACCATTAGTGTACCATGTAGAACAAGAACAATTCTATGTCAATTTTAGCATTAGTAAGGGAATAAGGTCAACTTACCTTCTTACAATAGGATGCATCACCATCCCTTAATTATTCATAATTTCACAATAGAATAACATCAATAATAGTAGAATTCAACTATGCATTTAAGCTAATCATGATCCAATAATCAATATAACGACCAAATCATTTATTTTTCCATTCATCAGTTACATTACATCTATATCAATTTTTACTTCAATATCAACTCTTAACAAATACACATAGAAATACCATATACTGATCATCCCAACGGCCAATTCAAACACATTCTATAAACCATCAACTCAAATCAATACACCCCTATATTTTAATTTTGAGAAATATTAGACGACATGGTTTCATGGAATTTTACTATCTGAAACCATTAATAATCATTAATAAAGTAATAATAATTAGCATTTGAAATTTGTTTCATTTAAGACGCATTTATAGAATCGAAATTAGGTTTATTTAAAGTTTTTTTCGAAGAACTTCCTAATACCCTCGTAACGGGATCTTTTTATTAAAAGATGAATCAATGAATAAAGAGTCCCCATACCTTTATTGACGACCTATCACGAATTTTATCTTGAAACCTTGTAGAATGATTTTCTCCTTGGAAACATGAAGGTTCTTCGATGAAGGATATAGTGGTGAGAGACTTTAGAGAGAAGAGGTATTTTCTATATTATTTGATTATAATTACGTTTCAGAGTTTTTTATTGGGGATGGATTGTGAATTGACCTATTTCATGTATAATAATCCACCCCCAAAATAACTAACCAAAAATAGCCCAAGCTACAATTAGTTGGACCTTTCAAAATAGTCTAACTTGCATTTTTTTAAACGCATGAAATTTTATAGTGGTTGTTTTTTGGTACTTCAATTGTGAGCCTTTTTGAATGCATTTTGGGCTTTTAAAAAATAGACACAGTCAAGTTTGGAATGTGATTGCACGTCAAGAAGGCACTCACAAGTTTTTTTTTCTCAAAATTAATTTGAGAAAGAAAGGTGTGTGCCTAGCCCGCAATGTACATGCAACATTGCCTAATCATACAGGTGCGTGTCGCGCCATGGCTCCATAAATTTGCCTCACTCCTTGCTCCCTGGCCGCTTCTTTTGCCAAAGCTTGGGGTCCTCCGAAGACGCTTATAGGGTCCTTTGTGAGTCGTACCTAGACGTTTTAACCGTAAACAGATACTACTTGTACACTTCAAGACCAATAGACAAGGTTTTCGAACCTATTGTCTGTCCCTCTACGTTTGACATCAAAACTCTTTAAAACTGACTTCAGAAGTTATTCGTCATTGATTTAACAAGTTATTAACTCATAAACTCATCTAAAACTCAGTGTTAGTCCTTTTTTTTTTTCATTTTGGTGGGTGTTGCACAGGGTACCCCTCGATTAACATTGCTATTTTTTTACCCGCGAAAGGTCTCAATACAAACTTTAGAATATAATAACATAATATAAAATGAGAAAATTAATGTAAATATTTAACGTTATCCTACAAACAAGTATTTTCATTAAGTAAGAAGGAAGTCTTTACTGACATTGATCTACCATCTATTACAACTATAGAATAAAACTCTTGGGACACAACCCATACAATAGTCTCAAAATTTATATAAAAGACATTAAGGAAATAGTGGATTTCTTCCTCGATGCTATGAGGACTCACCAAAATATTCAATTCCTTGCAAATTCTAGAAACATATCTGGTAGAGTGTAACTCAATATCAAAACCATATATTTGATGAGACTTTAGGCAAAGTATGTGTTAGAAAAAATGTGCTAAATATGTTAGCTACCATAATCATAAGAGCATAAGACAAGGGTTAGTTAATATAATATATATTCAAAAATAGTATGAAATATTTCATGAAACATAAACTATAAGCATATGAGATAACACCATCTTAATAAAAAAAGTCTCCAACATAGGCATAGTAGAACTACTCTCAAGTAACCTAATAGTATACATGTGTAATTCAGGAATAGCATCCCACAATACCACCTAATCCAAGTATCATTTTTTTGATATCTTAATCATAGCCTATCTACGTGGTTAAATCTTTATGAATTTCTACCATAAAGGAACCATACACCTAAGTATACTTGAAGGACACTTGTTCAATGCATGAAAATCATCCCATAACACCCTTCACACTAAGTATAACCTGGAAGTCATCCTACTCATACTTGCCCTCTTTTGTTCTAGTTATTAGCTTACTTTAAAAAGAAATAGACAAGGGAACCTCTAACCTTCAGTCACTCTAACACAGTAAGGCAAACCTAAACACAATCCAATCTTAATTAATACACTTCACTCAACAAGAACATATAATCAAATAACCTTAGTTTTCGTAACTGTCCAATTAATGGATAGCATTCCAATCTAGTCTGATAAGACAACATTTTTGTTCATCATCACTTTTTAAACTTTAAACCTATGAGTTATATCTTAAGCATATCTAAGATCATTATTAGAATTCACCATATGGAGATACCCATGGTAGCAAGATTAGTTCATATTATATAGAACACTATGAATACTACCTTAAGACTGTCCAAGTCCATTTTATACTCCCTACATCGCCAACCTCAACCAAAAAGATATGATTTTTCCAGGATAAAATTACTCTAGTCTTAAATTAATAGTATTCTTTAGAACACTATGAGATGCTTCTTCAAGAATGTCTTAGTTCACTGGATAAGGATATTGCTACGAAAAACGTTAATTCAACTATGTGAAAGCTTTAATGTCATGAGACCTAACTTTAGGAAAACCCACACTCTATTACATAGCAGTTCCCCCTTTAACATGGATAGTCCTCAAATCAACTTCTTCTTTAATCTTGGAGTGAGGGACCTATCTTTTGTGACATTCCATATCATTGTAAATATCCTCTAAAGGCCAGGAATAAACCCCATGATTAAATATTAAGCCTTTGTTAAAACTCTTGTTTCATGGAAAAATGTCCTTTACATATGAATCCATGTTCAAGTGATTCTATAAAATTATACTTTCAAGAATTTATACGTTAGGTTAGGTAAATATAAGTCTTTCACCATAATTTAAAAAACTTGAGAGTATACCCTATAACAAATGGTATCCTCAAGTCGCCACACGACGTACTCAATATCTAGAAGGTCTTATAAAAGCCCTTAGATATCATTCATCACATATATGAATATGCAAAATAGTGTGTATTTCATACTTTTCACCATATTATTTCAAATTTTTTATAGAAAACATAGGAAATGTTAAGTCTTTGTAGACATCATAGACTCAAGGATATCTTGGGTCACAACCCATACATCAACAAAATAGAAAATATCTAAGTTTCTTACGATGTTTTGGATTCGAAAAGCTAAACATAGCTATGTCCTTGAATAAATTAAGAACATACCACAACTTCCTTGAAAGGATGCTAATATCCAAGATTAATTTAAATATATTACTTCCTCTCATTGCCACTAACACTTTCTAGATAAAAACCTATGGATTTAGTATATAGAGAATGCATTAAGTATGGTGTACATGAAATAAAATAATGCTAAAATGACTTTGGTACAAACTGCACTTTCATTCTCTTTTTAGGAAAACATCCTAAAATATGTCTAGGAACAACTTTAAACACCAACTTCACATATAATACATATTCCAAGAATCCAAAATCTAGCATTACAGTTAGCTTCAAAAACCATATAACTAACCCTCCTACAAAAGTCTATCCTAAGACTTACTTAAGGAAGACAAGAAGACACTGCCCATTGACGCTCTTCAAGCACACCTAAATAATCCTTAAGACTACCTAGGATATAGATTATTCCCTTTTCAATTACTTATACTCTCTCACCCAAGGTTTATCAGACTCACTGAGAAGATATGAAGGACCGCCCATATAACCCTTCAATCCTACCTAATCACATCCCTCAAAAGTTAACCCTAATACGGATCATGTTATTCAATATACATTAACTTATAATATAATTCATATGTTCATAAAAAAACATTTTCACAAGTAAGGGGACTTCGATAATGGTAAATTGAAAAGACTAGGGAAGGCCTAACCATCTAGAATCTTCACCATACTCGTGCCAATTTGTAGATTTGTCCCAATACACTCCCAAAAAATTAGAGAACTTATCCAATACTATAATGTATCCCACATTATTAGAATAGGCATAAATTTACATAGACCATACTATCTATACATGGAATCCGGCGTCTACCCTACTCTGATGGAGGGTGTTCTACTTGCCAAGGGTAGAAGTAGAACTCATCCCATAGAGGAACATGGTTAAAGAATATCAAGGGCTCTTGTATACTCTAGTATCCTTCTCAAGTAAAGGTACTACCACAAGCATATTCTCTCGGTGCTAGCCATGTTCTCATAGAGTAAGTTCAATCACATAAGGGAATATTAAAAGATACCATATCTTACACATTGCATAACAATATTTCTCCTACAAAGATTGGTCCTCTAAGGCTTCCACTCTTTGCATAGGATAGCTCATGAACTTTCTATAATGGTTTCATCTCGTTCCGGTCAACCTATCTCTAACACTAGGAAAATCCAAAACCTAATCTAAAGACTCACATGAGTGTTAAAGGGTTTTCACAATGTTTTAAGGTCAAATTTATAAGTCCTTTAGGAAATCTATGAGTCAAAATGTCAAGAAACTTTGATGACGTTCTGAGACTAGTGAAAGAGGTTCTAGGATGTCTACGTCTCACCAATTTTCTAGTTTAGTGAGTCGTAACTTGATGAAATTTGGTGGAAAGGTGTTAAGCACGTATTAGAATATTTTTAGGTCTGAAACGTCCGGGTATGACTCTTTAATGACTACACTAAAGGTCCTTGAGGAGATCCCTTCCAATTGACCAAAAAGTTTTCAAAGACAGCAGCACCTACACCTGCCAAACAACAGGGCATCGCCTCGATAGTGAGGCGTCGATGCCTCCCTTGAACATCAGTTATCCACTTTTCCAAAATTTTCCAAAAACATAGTCTTTGACAAAAATGACATTGTGCAGTAGGAGGGGCAAGGGTGGTCTTCACATGGCCTACGACCCATAGGTCAACGTCTCGAAGGTCAGGCCTTCGTTTCACTTTGAGGTTTTAAATGGTTCAGTCAATTAGTTAATTAGTTGGGCGTTAATTAAGGTCTAAGGGGTGTTTAATTAAATAATTTAAACGAAAATATGTCACTCACCTAAGCCTAAAAGCCAACCTAGATTAACACCTCACTTTTCCTAAACTCAAATTACTCTACTTTAACTCTCACAGAGAAGACTTTATAGAAGACCAAAGTAAGAAAATTAGTTCTTAAAGAACCCCTTTTTCTCAATAAATCTTCAAGGAAAATCAACGTATGTGAACCTTTATCCTTTGGGATTCCATTCATTAAAGGGTTCTTCAATAATTGGTTTCAAAAAGATGATTTTTATGTGGGTTTCTTACTAATACGAATTTGATCTTCTAAGTTGGGTTTTTTATAGTTTACTTTGGTTATTATAATAAGATCATGTTGTATTATGCTTAATTACATTGGTTCTTAATGAATTAACCTAGTTTGTGGAATATATCATGAATTGACCCAAATTCCCCTAACCCTTGTGTGAACGCGGTTGATTGATTAATTATTTAGTGAAACTTGCGTTAATTATTGAGTTTCAGTACTATTGAATGCTGATGTTCCATATATTTAATGAATGCACTTCCTTTCTTGCAGGGGCAAGACACTAGGTGAATTTTTTGAAGAAGAATTGGTCATTATGTTATGAACTGAAACTTTACTTCATTGATGACTTTTACTTGTCATAATTTCAAGTCAGCATACTTGTGATGTATTTGAGAGGTGTTGGTATATAATTCATTGACATTTCTTGATTATATGATCGAGATATTATTCCTTCAAATTGCATAATATAAAGGTCTGGTTACGAATTTGTTCTGTGCCTTATTATGATAATATGATGTGTGATATCCCACATATTAGGGTTGTTGACCGGATGTCTCAATCCAATTCCTAGTAATATATAATGATGATATACAGTGGTTAGTATCATATGAGCTAAGCTAGCATGATTAATAATAAAGGCTTAAAGACATTTCAAAAAGAACTCTAGCTTAGCAACAGACGTGAACTCGAAATGAGGATCATCCCTTTCCATGTAGGGAAGGTAGGTTCACTATTTTACTCATGAGATTGGAGACTATAATGCAATGTCCACAAAGATGGTCCCACGAATATTTACTAGTTCTTAAACTATGTTTTTTTGTAGGAATACTATCTAGTGGATCCACCTTGAATGTTATGTTCATATTTTGTACTACCTTGGCAAGTAGTCCACTTTCTTTTGGTGTAGGGATTAATGACACTAGATTCAACATTTAGCTCTTGTGGTTTATGTCGGTTAAGGCAGGGTTTCCCAAAATTAAAATTAATCACTAAAGGTAAATGAATAGAGACATTGAATTACTGACCGAGGGGTCGACTTAGGATAGCTAGGGATATAGGACCTATTAAGACGTTCACAAGTTACGTCAAAAAAGAGTCCTAGGGATGGTAATAAAATGCTAATGGGTTATCTCACTTATATGAATTGTGGATGAAGGACTTATTCTCATACAATTCTTATGGCGCTAGTGATATTATTTTAATTATACAAGGGATAGACCCTATGGACTAAATTAATCTATTATTGTTAAAATTAAAGGCTTAAAATACATTTGAAAAGGGCTCTAGCTTTAGCAACCACCAAATGAACTAGATAGAGGAGTGTTGTTTCCCGTACAGGGAAGGTAGGAACACTACATTACTCTTGAGATTGGAGACTATAATGCATGGAGCATAAAGAGGGTCCCAACTAAATCTCCTATTTCTTGAACTAGATGCCCCCATAGTAATACTATCTATAGGATCCACATAGTTGCTATGTTTCATGTTTTTGTACTACATTAGCAAGTAGTACGCCTTTTTTTGGCGTATCTCTTGAGACACCGGATTCCACACTAGTTCCTACTGGTATGTCATTCGGGAATGATGTTTCCAAAAAGGTAAAATGAATGAAAGAATTGAACTCTAACAGGATACCCTAAAGGTCTACTTAGTCTAGGTTGGGTATGGGAGTCTTCCTAAACATTGCACTAGGTTAATCCTTGAGGGGAGTCTTAGAAGATGTTTTTATTAGGTTTATGTTATGATCATATAAAATGAATGACCATTACCACATTGTTGATATTATATGTTTTAATTAGAGTTCATTTTACGACTAGCCTTGGGTTTAATGTGAATATATTATTAAATATTACCTATATATCATGATATGTAAAAGTTGGACATTGGTCAATGATTTTCTTATTGATGAATACCTTATTTGAGTAAGGTTATGTGGCTTTGGTTGGGGTGTTGCCATTTGTTGCCTTGAATCAGGATTGTGCGTAGTTTGTCTTTCATTATGAATTTTACTTATTCATTCTTCCTTTATATTTATCCCTTGATGTTAGGGTTGTAGTAAATCATTGTTTTTCAAGTATGTTTGGAATAAGTATTGCTTATTTAGATAGTAAGCCATGTTTTTTTGGTTGATTTGATATGACTACTTGACTTTCCACTAAGTCCCTAAAGGGTAAAAATTCATGGTTTGATACAAAGTTACCTTTTAGCATTTTTGCTTGTGTGATGTGGTATAAATCCCATCCTTGTCCATGGTGAAGTACTAACCCATTTTCTTCCCTTTTCCCCAAACATTTAGGTTTCGGTCCGTTGAAGAGTTCGGAAGGTAACATTGTTCAAGGATTTAGATTCTTCCTTTCAACATAAGTGGGGGCGATCCTCAACTTTCGAGGGAATGGGACATTCTAGCTTAAACTAGTTGTTTTGGTATGAACTTATTGACTCTATCATTCCGTTTCAATTTAATTGAATATTGTACTTTGTATGGGCCTATACATGTTCTTATTAATTGATGTAAGGTATTGCCCATATGTGATATTCGGCTTAGATGGTTAATGGGATAGACATCTGTTGTAGACTAATTCTTATATTTTTTTTATCGTATGGTATAAAATTAGAAGGCTATGTAACCTTACTATAACGAAGGGTCCGTGTATACTCGATATGAATATATATATGTGTAATGTAGAATTCTATGCAAACCACCAATTATCCATAATGAAGTTTTCAATTTTTTCCGCGAAGTTTCACCTATGAATGTAATGACCATGACACTAAGAGCTAATCTAGTCCTTCAAACAAGACAAAACGACACCGTTAAACGTCTAGGGGGTAAATCGGGTTTGAGCATCTCTTTATTTAGGTTAATTAGACTTCAATTTAATGTTGTTTTGGTATCGTTAACTTATATGGTGGTTGGTGCTAAAGTACTTTAAACTTTCCAATTGATGTGGCCTGTCGGTTTTACTTTATGTATTAATTATTGTCAAGCCTGTTGATACTACCTAAAAATACTAATGATTATTTATGTATTGTGCTATGTTAATAATGAGCATATCTTATCCTGGTGAGGTATGTGAGAGTATCGTTTCCTTCTATGTATATTAGGATATCTTGTTAGACTATGACTATGTCTTTTTGATATGTTTAGTCTGAGAGTTTTGATGTCAAACGTTGTCCTACTTCCGTATAGTCTATTATGTTTTTTACATTTAATTATGTTATATTATATATAGGACTAACTAAAGATGATAAGGGTCATTCTAAGTTCTTCAAAGATGATATGGTAATTGGTGATAAATTAAATATTGTTGTGTCTTTTTTTGGTAGGTTGTCCTTCCCTTATTGATACATGTAATGAATAATATTGAATACGAGGATGTATTGGACAGGTAGTCTTAGTGCACCCTTGTCAGCATGATGAATGATATGTTAGACCTTGAATGATTATAAGAAGGTCATGTGCGGGAACCTTAAAGCCTAGTGGTAAGGTTATGAACATAGAAGTCTAGAGTCTTATGGTATCCTTTTATGTTAAAGGATGAATGGAATTAGGGTGGGATTGGATTGAAAGACATCTATCATCCTTATTAAAGTCCTTGAATGAGCTTCAATGTCGCCATTTTACGTTCTCTAGTGGACCGCTTTGGTATTGTGAATTTGATTTGGTTTCTACTAATATGGAACCCCTTTACTTTAACCTTTAAATGTAAATGAATCTACGAGCACACAAGATAGCACCGATGATTATGTCTGGTAAAGTATCTCTACTTGAAGAAGCATACTAGATTACAAATGTAGCTTCTACTTGACATAGACTAAGGGTGCATAAAATCCCTTTATACCTCCTTTAACCATGTGTCTACATGGGAATGTGTCCCTAGTTCTACCCTGGCACTAGAAACACCGTCATGAAGTAGGTTAGAATCTGAATTCCATGTCTCGCATCATTGGTCTATGTAAGTTATATTTCCTATTCCTCATTATGTGGGATAACTATTAGCATTAGAGAAGTTCTATTAAGTTTTGATGGTGGTATGATATGCTATCGAGACCTTCCATAATAGGTTTGAGATGTTATTTATAGTTTAGTTCTCTGATCTTTTTCAGACCATTAATTTTGATGTCCTTACGTGGATGAAGAGTCTTAAATGAACTAAAAAATCTAATTGCTTATGTAAGAAAGCATGTTCATGAATCAGTAGTTATCTAGAGTTGTTAAGGTGAAGGGTTTTGTAGTTAAGGGTGGAAGGGACAATAGTAAGTACTTGTAATCTTACGCGAGATAATCCTTAAGAATGACTCTAGTTTAGGGAAGATGTTTATTTTGTAGAACATTATCTAGACATAGTACTCTAATGATTATTTATGTAATCTTGAACGAGTCGGTCATGGACGTTATCTTTCTTAATTTATTAGTAGTCCTTTGATAGGCTTTGAAGGAGAAATTCATATTTATATCTGTTGATGTATTAAGTGAAAGTATTCCTGCCTTATGTGTCAATAGTATATCTTAAGATTGTGTGTGTTAAGGGATTGTATTGGCGTCTCTTTCACAACTCGTTTCAAGTGAGACATAAAACTACCTAATGGTGAAAAATCTATGTTCATCGTATTTTAGTTTCTTGTAGGTAGTTGTTGATCTCATTATAGGTTGTCTTAAAGATCATTGGTGTGCGTGAGAGATATATGGGCGGTCTATCTTTGTTTTTTACTTAAGTGAGTCTTAGATCGCTTTAGTGAGGTAATTAACATCTAGGGAATTTCTAAAGTGAAGATAAGGCACCTTCACTGTACACTGAGGAACTTCACTGTACAACAGTGAATTGGTCATTGTATAGTGACATTAAACTCTACTAGATCTCTTAGTGCTATGTTTGTGTTTCGTCTAGGTGTTAATGTTATTCCTTATGATTATTATATGATCTTTTAATGAAAAGAAAGCCTATTTTTCAATGAAATTGTCCGTTTTGGGGATACTTAGCTTTAATGATCATGTGTTTTTACTAATTCCATGCTTTTATCTATCTCTAAAGTGATTCGTAGCTGAAGGTGCTTTTGGAGTGCTAATCTTGAATTAGAAGATCGTTCAAGTAAGTTGAAGTTTGTCCACATTTGACTCGAAGGTATAGATGTATTTTATTTCCTTTATCAAAGTAATGTAATAGACATAGTCATACTATATTTGTATTGTGTATGGGCCGTGTCCCAAAGTATTCTTGTGTCTAGAATATGATGAAATTAGACATAGTATTTCCTATGAGTTTTATATGAAAGACTTCTTAAAGACTTATAGAATGTTTATGAAAAGTTTTAGTTCCTCACTAATTTTCATATTTTTTTATCAATGAAATAATCTAGAGGGTTTGTCAAGATCTCCCGAGATGGTAAGTCATGTCGGTTTACACTCCGCCAATTCCATATCTTCGACTTGGTGGTCTCCGGATTGTGACCTGATCTAGGAGAACAGATTTAGAGTTTTTTTAAGAAGGTCATAACCTTTAATTTAAATTTTTTGCCTATAAAAGAATGTTTGATAGGTTTTGCAGAAAGGGAATTTTGAGGTCTAATTATAAGGTCCTTATGAAAACATTGGAAAATGTTTGGTAAGGTTCCTAGAATGAAACTCTCCCCTGAGTGAATTGGCTACATTTCATATGGTTTTCCAGTTTCTCCTTTTTATTCTTGGAATGTATCGATGATTCTACCTAGTCTATTTTTCATGTTGAGGGTCTCGTTGTGATAGGATAACCTATCATGTAAGAGTTTGGTTTCAAATCCTTGATCCGAAAGGTAAAGGAGTTTGAGAACAAGAGGTCGGCTTCCGAAAGGTGTTTTATGGAAAGAATCACTATTTGGAGGGTGCAACATGAGAAGCAAGCCCACATAAAGTCGGGAACGGCACAGGGTGGGACCGGGGGGAACATCGTAGGGAGTTTGATGACTCAAGTTGTTATTGCTATTAATAATGATGAAACGAATGAATAAAAATTAAAGTTTCTGATTTTGGTGAAGTCTTAGAAAAATTTCCTTTTTGGTCAAACACTGATATTACAGTGAACTGTTCATTTTTATAGACTTTTACAAATTGGCAATTTTTTATTGTTTTTTGAGTTAGTTGTGGCATTTTGATAGGTGAGTCTTTATGAAAAAAATATGGGCATGTTTTATAAGTGAGGCTTCGCTAACACTCTTATGTTTCTCATGTAGTTGTTGTGAGAAGGATATTCCCCCCTCATAATGGACTGTTGAGGCCTTAATGTTTGTAACTTAATTTTTGAATTACCTTGTGTAAATGTGCATGAAAAAAAAAATTAATGTTGTATGTAATTGCCCTTGTTTAGAATTCTATTCTTGGAGTCTATTCCTTCCTTCTTTTTTGTTTTTTTTAGTCATAACACTCTTCGAAATCTAAGACTTGTTCCAGATCACTAAACATAGGTGTCCAAAGGTTTTAGACACTATTTTAGGTCCAGTTTTAATCAATATAGTCATATAGATGTATAGAAACAAAAACGCAGAACATCAATGACGTCCAGAACTAGTTAAAGGATGTACTATCGTGTTTTAGCCTATTTACTAGCTTTTTTTGGAGTCGGAATATTAATACAAATCCCGGTGCATCCAACCAACGCCCCTTTAGAGCACCTTACAATAACGAGTGCATTGACGAGCCCGTGTGTCAATCTATCTAACGGGGCCCATCCATGTTCACAATAGCCAAAATCTTGAAAGGGTCACTTTTCATAGTCTCTAAACTCATCATGGATGTGAAGCAATAGAAGAGACAAGTGGTCCTCGATTGACCCACGATTCGTTTAATCGTGGTGTCTTCTTTTGTGCCGGTGTTTTCCCTTCCCGCATATTCTCATTAACATCATTAATTAGTTGAGTTAGTTAGGAGGTTAATTAGGCGTTAAGGAAGGTCTAATTAATTTAGTTAACAACCTATACAAAGCCTTAACCTAATTAGGCTAACGTAAAACTCTTATAATTCATAAACCCAAATCTCTCTTCCTTCTTGCTTCTTTATCTCTCTACTTGAAGAAATCCACTGAAGATCAAGCTAAGGTTGAGTTTAAGGGTTCAAAAGGGTCATCGTTTTATCCATAAATAATTCAAATGAATTAGCTACGTTATAGGATTTTTTTTGACCTTTTAGAACTCTTTCCTGAAATGGTTCCATCTAATTGATTTCAAAAGTTGGGTTTTCATCCAATAAGAAATTTATGTTATGAATTACTTTGTTTATTATTTCTTTTGGATATTATGAATATAATAACATGCATTTAAACTCTATATTATATTGATGTAATTGTCTAGTTTGTACGAAATATCTTAATCCCCTTAACCCTTTTTTGTGATCTTGAGTGGGGAAAAAAAAAAATTTTTGGTAATGTTTGTTAAATTGAATAGTTATTAATTGGAATTAATTATCCTATATGTCACTTGTATCATCATGATTAAATAGTATGAATTATAGGTTCTATATCAGTTGGCTAGTTACTAATGTATGTTGTGATTGACCTAAGTATCTAAATTAAACTATGACCTAGTGGGATTTTGATATAGTGATTCAGCTTGACTTTGTGTTATCAATGTTGGTTATTGTTTTATTATTGATGAGATTATCACCCTAATTGGGTTGAGTGATAAAGTTGTTGATTTGTAACTACCCTTCATGATGAATTTTTTTTTATAAGGCGATTGGTAAGTTATTTGATCCCTCTTAATTTCCTTCAATATGTTAAATGTAATTAAAGTACTGAAATTTTTCAACAAAAATTCCGCATTCTACCTATGAAATATAATGATGAGCCTAAGAGTTAGTCTAGTCCTAAAGGTGGACAAGACGCCGATTGAGTGAAGGGGTTATCCCTTGATGTGACTTTTCTTCTTTTAGAACCCTCATCAAGATCACTAGAAGGCACATTTGTTCTCCTCTTTTCTTAGACGTCAGAATCGGAGACTCTCTACTTTTGTGCATATTCTTGCCACATTCCCATAGAACATCCATTCCCGATCCACTTACATAATGACTTGACTCCTACACACTTGGAGCAAGTGGACTTTGGGAAATGGACACCCATACCCTTCTCTGTCCAAAACCTAGGGTTATTGGAAGAGTCCCTTCACAATACACTTTTTCAGTTTTAGGTATACTTGCCTCGGACGATCAATTAGAAAAATTCCCATAATCTATTCTAGCGTTTTTTTTTTAACATCCATATTCATTTACTTATTTTTTGCTCCTCAATTTGTTGATAATTCCCCATGAGATGAAAATATTCATACTTGGATAAGCATTTCCTAACGACATTCATTAACTACTACGTTAGACATTCCTATCTCAAACTTATTAAGCTTGGGCCTCAAATCCTCTAGTATAATTGAAGCATATTTGGATAGTTGGGTGAACCTAAGGGAATATTATTTTACACTCAAACCCCTGACAACGTGTTTATGTCGATATAGTACTCTTTTGTTCCCTCAGTTCTAGGGGAAAGAAACTAATCAAGGAATACCTCTTTGAACCATTCCCACTCTATTGGGCCCTTTTATACCGTCCTACTATATTTTATTCATCCCAATTCGTGCAACATCCCTCAATTAATAATCGTCTAGTTCTCTTTCTCAAACGAAGTTAAACCAATTCTATCAATAACCATATACACCTCATATATAAAGCGTTGATGATCTTCCTATATTTTTTAGGCTTAGAACTCCAAAGGGTTAATACTCAAAAATCTCTCACTCTATAAGCAACCTTCCCCATATTGGGTTTGCCAAACCTACCATCTCCCTTTTGATTTGAGTCATCCTAGTTTTTTATTTGATAAGTCAAAGATCGGGCCAAGATTTGGAGAGTCAACCTAATTTTCGCATTAGTCATATATAGAGGATCAATTATAGCTTGAGCAGGAAGTTCGTGTTGAACTTGAAGGAGAAACTCTTGCTTGATATTTCCTTCCTCTTATCTCCTAGCATTTCCCCTTATATTATCCATAACTTGAAAATCAACAGGCATAGATCATAAGAAGGGTCTACTTAAACTAAAATATATGGCATGACTTAGAGAATGAAATGAAAATTCCTAATCATCCAATATTCTTCTATTAAATAAATTTGATCGCTTTCACATTTATGAAAAGACTCTACTTACTTGGTTTTGAAACTATTGTGAAACCATCTTGAGCTTGTTCATTAATAAAAAGTTTGTTACGACCTAGGGTGTAACGACCCAGGAGTACCCTCTAGTCCTAACCGACGTATTCAACCTCTCGCGGTTCTCATACAAGCCACATAGATCTTAAATTGCATACTATACTAAAGTAAGTAAGAATTTAAAGCTTTCTTCAAGCAGAAAGAACACTTTTATTAATAAGCAAGCAAAACACTTTTAAAATAATCTATAAGTTTACAACATTCAGTTCTCATAAGAAATCTAATTTTGTAGATTACAACATTGGGAATAAGGCCATTAAAAACGTAGAGAAGGACTAAACAACATAAAGGAACATGTAGGGTATTGTCCTTTAATCAATGAGGACTTACCAAGTCATCACCTCCAACCACTTAGAAACCTCGTCAACCTCCATAGCATACTACATATTAATCCGTACACTTAAGTCTCAAAAGTGAAAACAAAGGGGTAAGCATCATAATCAACTAATATGAGACCATGCTAAAAATATGAAAAGGGGTGACCTTAGTATATAAACATTCTTTAATGAAATTGTTATAAGAACCTTCTCAAATAGTTTTAGGTGACATAACAAAGTCCTACATTCACATTACAGCCTTTTTTCAGACAATAACATATAATACACTTAAATTAAACATTCATCAACTAATCTTTCATCATTCCGGCTCTCTACAAAGGGCTCTTTAGACCCACTTAAGTAGACATGAAAAGAAGACCGTTCAGAATACCCTCTTCCATAACACCTAAGTGTTACTCAAAGCAACCCTAGATCAAGAACTTTAATTCAACGACTATACCACATTAGGAAGAACCTACATTCGAGGAATTTATTTTAGACGAAGTCAATCATACCAAAAAAATTAGAGAACTGCACATAATGGTCTTAGAAGAACCTAGAGAACTCACTCTAGCTCTTCAAGGCTTACTCGTTCCATGTATATATTACATTCCATACTACCACCTACACTTCATAGAGCATGTTCAATAACTAGAGCGCATATCCCACATGATGAGAAAAGTAATTAACCGACATAGACCATAGTAGCTAGGTATGAAATCCGGAGTCTACGCTACTCCGTGGAGGGTGTTTTACTTTAAAAGATTAGAACTAGCAGACATTCATGTTGGGTCATTTTTTAGGGTATATCAAGGGTTTCTTCGTACTTTAGTCTCATTCTCAAGTAGAGCTACTACCACAATCATATCCATTCGGTGCTTTGCCTTATTTCTCATAGATTAAGTTTATTCATATAAGTGAATTAGAGAAGGTACCATTACTAAGCCCTACCAACCCGTAATACCATTACCAAGAAAGGTTCCATAAGGATCAACAGATCAAGGTGCATAAGGATAGATCTTATGTCATTCATAAAGATGGTTTCATGTCGTTCCATTCAACCTACCTATAAGTCCATCATTCCACTCAAGAAATAGGCACTATTGCAATCTAACACTTCAAGGCTTCATTAGTAAACTTCTTTATATTCAAGGATTCACATTATTGACCTTCTTTTCATATTCAATGTTTCACATTCTTAACCTTTTTTTATATTAAAGGTTTCAAATTAGTTATTCATAGAAGAGTACCTACTTTAGGTCTACCTATTCTAGACTTTCATTCGTACACGCATCACAAGGGTGCCTAATCATACCAAGTAAGAGATCACTTTTACATAACATTCATGCACCAAGGAGAAGACACCTAAGTATACTAATTTGAAGAATTCATAATCTAGAAACATTTATGTATCAAATAGGAACACTTAGGTTAACCTAAAAAAACACACCATATAAACATATAAGGACCCTCATAGGCCATCATCATCACATGAAAACAATTAGAGAAATACATTATTCATCACATCATGCCCACAATACAAAAGATCACACATATATCACATCATCTTTCACTTTATGCATTTAATATAAGTCATATACGTTATACAGATCACATTTAATGTCCTATACCCGCACACCCAAATCGTACTTTACATATAGCATGTCACTGATACTGGACACTACTTTTTCTCAGAGTAAGTGGCCGTGACAAGTCCATGATCATATAAGACTAGAGGAAGTGGCAAACATCCGCTACCAGTAGTACCAATTAGAACAAGAACAATTCTAATGTCAATTTTAGCATAGTTAAATGGAATAGGTCAACTTACCTACCTTCTTACCAAATTTGTTTTTATAGGATAATACATCATAATTACTTTTTTTTTTACTTAAATTAATAAACCATTCAACAATGTACAATTTATTTAATTTTCTTTTATTGTTACCCCTTCTTTCATTCATTTCTACCCCCCTCCTCCTTAATCCCTTTTTTTGTCCCTTATTTACTATACCTTTTTTTTTTTTACTGGTCCCTTCCTACTTTTTTTCATTACTTCCCCTTTTTTTTTTTTTTACCCTTCATTTCCACTCCCAACATACTTTCCTTATAATTTCCCCTCCCTTCCTTCCTCTCCTCCCCTTTTTTACTTTCCCGTTTTCTTCCTCCCCTGTTCCCCTTTCCTTCCCTTTACTTTCACCCTTTCGGCTCCTCACGCCTCGCGTCCTCGCGTGCTCCGCGTGGCTGCTCCTCGACTGCTGGATGTGCCCGGTCGCGCGGGCGTGCCTTCAGGCGGAATATCGTCGTCATAACATCAATATAGTAGAATTCAACTATGCATTGAAGCTAATCAGCATCCAATAATCACTATAAGACCAAATCATTATTGTTTCCCATGCAATCCTTAATCTCCTATCCTTTTAATTCAATATCAACTCTAACAATACACATAAGAAATACCCATATATGAGATCCCAACCCATTCACACCAATTCATAACCATCAACTCAAAATCAATACACCCACTATATGTTAAATTTAGAGAATATTAGACGACATGGGTTCATGGAATTTACTATCTTAAAACCATTAATAATCATTAATAAAGTAATAAAATTATCATTTTAATTTGTTTCATTTAAGAGCCATGTATAGAATCGAAATTAGGTTTATTTATGTTTTTTTTCGAAGAACTCCTAATCCTCGAACGGGAAATCTTTGATTAAAAGATGAAATCAATGATAGCAGAGTCCCCATACCTTATTAAGACGCTATCCAACTATTTTATCTTGAAACCTTGGAGAATTGATTTTCTTTTCTTCCTTGAACAATGAAGGTTCTTCGATGACGGATTATGTTGGGAGAGAATTTAGATAGAAGGAGTATTTTCTATATTTATTTGATTTATAATTAAGTTTCAGAGTTTTTTGATTGGGGAATTGGATGTTAATTGAACCCTTAATATCATTACATAATAATCCCAACATACCAAAAATATCCTACATTAGTTGGACCTTTCAAAAATAGTCTAACTTGAAGTTTTTTAAAATTTTAACTGCATGATTATTATATGGTTGTTTTTTGGTACTTTTTCAATTGTGAGCCTTTTTTAATGCTTTTTTTTTTTTTGGGCTTTAAAAAGGTTATACCTCACAGTCAAGTTTTTGGAACTGTGATTGCACGGCAGAAGGCACTCACAAGTTTTTTTTTCTCAAAATTAATTTGAGAAAGAAAGGTGTGTGCCTAGCCCGCAATGTACATGCAACTATTAGCCTATACATGACAGGTGCGTGTCGCGCCATGGCCTCCATAAATTGCCTCACTCTTGCCTCCTTGGCAGCTTCTTTGCCAAAGCTTGGGGTCCTCCTGAAGGACCCTTATGATGGTCCTTTGGGAGTCGTACCTAGACATTTTGACCGTAAACTAGAATACTACTTGTAAACTTCAAGACACAATAGACAAGTTTTCGAACCTATTGGTCGTCCCTTTACGTTTGACATCAAAACTCTTTAAAACTGACTTCAGAAGTTATTCGTCATTGATTTAACAAGTTATTAACTCATAAAACTCATCTAACTCTAGTTAGTCCTTTTTCATTTTGGGGGTGTTGCACAGGGGTACCCCTCGATGTAACATTGCATATTTTACCCCGAAAGGGTCTCATACAAACCTTTAGAATATAATAACATAATATAATAGAAAATTATGTAAATTTTAAACTTTTATCCATACAAACAAATTAATTTTCATTAAAGTAAGAGGAAGTCTTTACTGACATTGAGTCATACCATCTATTACAACTATAGAATAAAACTCTTGGGACACAACCCATACAATAGTCTCAAAATTTATATAAAAGACATTAAGGAAATAGTGGATTTCTTCCTCGATGCTATGAGGACTCACCAAAATATTCAATTCCTTGCAAATTCTAGAAACATATCTGTTATAGTTATACTCAATAATCAAACCATATATTGGATTATACTTTGGCAAAGTTTTTTTAGAAAAAATGTGCTAAATATGTTAGCTACCATAATCATAAGAGCATAAGACAAGGGTTAGTTAATATAATATATATTCAAAAATAGTATGAAATATTTCATGAAACATAAACTATAAGCATATGAGATAACACCATCTTAATAAAAAAAGTCTCCAACATAGGCATAGTAGAACTACTCTCAAGTAACCTATAGTACACTTTGTATTCAGAATAGCATCCCTCCCACAATAACCACCTAATTCCAAGTATCACTTTTTGTTATCTATCATAGTCACCTATCTACGTTGTTACATCTTTATGAATTTCCTACCATAAAGGAACCAACAACCTAAGTATACTTTGAAGGACACTTGTTCAATGCAGGAAAATCATCCCATAACACCCTTCACACTAAGTATAACCTGGAAGTCATCCTACTCATACTTGCCCTCTTTTGTTCTAGTTATTAGCTTACTTTAAAAAGAAATAGACAAGGGAACCTCTAACCTTCAGTCACTACTAACAAGTAAGGCAACTATAACACAATCCAATCTTAATACACTTCACTCACAAGAACATATAATAAAATAACCTTAGTTCGTACTTGTCCAATTAATGGATACAGTCTAATACATTCATGATAGGTAAACATTTTTTTGTTTCATCACGTTTAACTTTCAAACATTAATGAGGTCATAATCGTAAACATAATCTAAGATTCCTTATTAAATTAACCATATGAGATACTCATGAGTAGATTAGGTGCATTTTTATATAGACCCTATGAGATACCTACCTTAAGAATGTCCAAGTCCATTTATACTCTTGAATACTATGAGGTTATTCATTTAATGAGTCTTAATTATATTATTCTTTAGAACACTATGAGATGCTTCTTCAAGAATGTCTTAGTTCACTGGATAAGGATATTGCTACGAAAAACGTTAATTCAACTATGTGAAAGCTTTAATGTCATGAGACCTAACTTTAGGAAAACCCACACTCTATTACATAGCAGTTCCCCCTTTAACATGGATAGTCCTCAAATCAACTTCTTCTTTAAATCTGGAGGTGGGAGGGACCTATCTTTTGTGACATTCCATATCATTGTAAATATCCTCTAAAGGCCAGGAATAAACCCCATGATTAAATATTAAGCCTTTGTTAAAACTCTTGTTTAATGGAAAAATGTCCTTTACATATGAATCCATGTTCAAGTGATTCTATAAAATTATACTTTCAAAGAATTTATACGTGGTTAGGTAAACATAGTCTCCAACCATAATTTGTAAAAACCTGAAGTATAACCCGAGAAGAAATGGTTCCTCAAAATCGCCACACACGACGTACTCAATATCTAAGTCTTATACAAAGCCGCTTAGATCTTCAGTTCATCACATATGAATATGCAAAAATAGTGTGTATTTTCATCACTTTTCCACCATTTATTTTTCAAATTTTTTATAGAAAACTAGGAAAATGTTAAGTCTCTGGTAGACATCATAGCCCAAGGATTCTTTGGGGTCCACAACCCAGACCCATACTACAAAATGAAAAATAATCTAAGTTTCTTTACGATGTTTTGGATTCGAAAAGCAAACATAGCTATGTCCTGAATAATTAAGACATACCCAACTTCCATTGTGAAAGGATGCTAATATCGCCAGATTTCACTTTACCATTACGGTGAACCTCTCAATGTTCCCCCGGGGGGGGTGAAAGGGATCCGCCTTTATGCTTGACCAACCATCCATGGCTTTAGTATAATTAGAATGC